>CAOLHI010000793.1:600000-816367 GCA_948474755.1 Ctenosaura bakeri
CACAAAAGAATGGGGACTTGGAAGAGTGTGACACACAGGAGCAGAACTATCAAGAGTGATCCTTTGAATCTGGAGCTACAGAATCAATTCCAACTGATAACAGTGATTAGGCACAGGGATGACAACCTTAGTCCTCAGAGAATATTAAGGTGGCCTTGGAGGAGTCTGTGGATGAAAGGCTCCTGCCAGATCCTGGAGGAGGAAGGGACATTCATGGGTGGTAGCTGATTCTCTGCAAAACAGGAACAGAAGCAGTGGTGTGCAGGCCTGACAAGACCTTTTGAGAGGTGTGCTGTCTTCTGGGGGAAAAGATCCATGATATCACAGAGAGGCTAACAGGACCTATAAAGCCCACTGATCTTTATCCCCCACCTCCTCATCCACAGGGGGAACAGATGATACTACAACAGATGTTAGCCTTCAACATATTACAAGGAACTATGAGACTCTCTGGATAGGAAGCTGAAGGTCCCTAGGGCACAAGTTGTTATTTCATCACTCCTTCCTGTTGAAGGAGATGGTCCAAAAAGAGAGAGAATGCTGGGATAACTGACTCCACAGATTTGGCCAAAGGGAAAGATTTGGCTTCCTGAACCATGGATCTTCAATTTCAAGAAGAAAGATTTCTGGCCAAAGATAAATTAAAACTCACAGCACTTGGTAAGAATGTATTTGCTATAGGTCACACAAACTTCATTGAGAGGGCTTTCAGGTTATGCAGGAGAGGGAGACAGCACTGCAAAGAGGGACACCAGATGCTGGAATAATGGCCTCAACAGTAAGGAGAGATTTGGTGTGATAGTACAGTGGGCAGAAGGAAAAAAAACAACAGCAAGGAAGCAGCTGGAGTGAATGACCCATGGTCTCAGATGTCTGTACACTATGCACAGAGCAGGAAAAGTAAGCAAGATAAACTTGAAAATTTAATAAAGGAAAGCAAATATGATTTAAGGGGCATCTAAGCCAATGCCTGTCATCGGTAATGGACCAGATGAGGGTGAATAGATTGATACTTAGTCCAGGCAAGACAGAGGTGCTTTTGGTGAGTCAAAAGGCCGATCGGGGATTCAACCCGTGCTGAATGAGGTTACAGTTACTCTAAAGACACAAGCTTGCAGTTTGAGTATACTCGTGGACTCAGTCCTGTACCTGAATACTCAGGTTTCCATCATGGCTACGACTATATTTGCACAGTTAAAACTAGTATGCCACCAGTGTCCATTCCAAGGTATATCTTCACTTGACTATGGTGACATATGCCTTAGTTACATCACATTTGAATTACAGTTACATTATCTAAATTGGACTGCCTTTGAGGATTGTTCACAAACTTCAGCTGCTCCAAAGATATGAAGTCAGATTGTTAACACGGAGTTGATTATAGAGAGCACACTACTTCCTTCTTACAAAAACATTACTGGCTGCCAGTGAGTTTCTGAGTGCAATTCAAAGTCATCACCTTTAAAACTCTATACAGCCCAAGTATGGGCTAACTGAAGGACCTTATCATCCTATTTGAACTTGCTGAGATTTAAGATATAGGCAGGAGAAACTTTTCTCAATCCCACTGACTTCACAGGCACATTTAGAGAGGACCTTCTTGGTGACTGCTCGCAAGCTCTGGAACTCTCTTCCTAGGGCAAGTAGGCTGCTCCTTTGCTGTCCTTTTATCAGCAAGTGAAGACCTTTCTATTTTAGCAAGTTTAGGGGGATATGTTTTACGCGTAACACATTTTTATATGCAAAGGACATTTTACTGTCCTTTCATTCCATGGTTTGAAATTACCATTTTAATGGTTTTAATTATGGTTTTTAATTCCATAGAGTTTGCCACTTTTGAATGTTAGTTTTTTGTATGTTTTTAGCTATGTGTGATTTTACTTATGTTTTTATCCTGTAATCCACCTGGAATCCCACTCTTGGAAAATGAGGCAAAAAATGATTGATTGATGGATTGATTGATTGATTGATTGACTGACAGATTGGTAACAAAATGAATTTCAGCAGTGATAAATGTATGTTACTACATATACACAGAGAAAATGAAATGGACAAATTTAGGATGGGTAACATGTGGCTTGGCAGCAGTAGATGTAGAAAAGATTTAGAGAATTTAGCAGAGTCAATACTGCAGTGTGTCACATAGAATAGTGTGTTTAGTTTTTGGTGGCAACTTTCAAGAAGAATATTGACAAATGTTATGTATTCAGAGGAGGACGACCAAGAGGGTAAAAAGTATGGAGGCCAAGTCCTTTAAGGAAGGGTTTGAAGAGCTGGGTATGTTTAGCTTGGAGAAATGATATGATAGCCATCTTTAAATATCTGAAGGGGTGTCATGTAGAAGATGGAGCAAGTTTGTTTACTGCTATTCCAGAGACTAGGGCCCTTTTCGCAGGGGCCTTTTCTCACGCGACAGCCCCTTGAGCCTCGCGGGAGTGGGAGCGTCGCTCCGCACGACGCACTACCACTTCCGCTGGGCTCACAGGGCTGAAGCGGCGCGAGCGCTGGTTTTTTGATTTTCGCTTCCGAGCGAAAATCACCCGCGCTCGCGCAACGCTCCCGGCGCCCGTGCACACTTACCTTTCATGTGGAGCGTCCGGGAGCCGGCCGGGTCGTGCTTCCTTCCCTCCGCCCCTGCAGAAGGAAGGGACGGGGCGGGGCGCTCGCGCGACATGTCCTGCTTCGCGTGCGCGCGGGGGGGCAGACGGGACGAGCGCCTTTCTCTCTCGCGCACAGGGGGGTGGATGGGAGGAGCGCCTTTCTCGCGCGCGGGGGGGATGGAGGGGACAGGCTCCTTTCTTGCGCGCGCGGGGGGGAATGGACAGATGCGCGAGCCGCCTCCGCCTCCGGGAGGCTGCCGCTTCCCCGCTCGTTCCTTCGCCTGCGGAAGGAAGGAGGGGGGAAGCGGCAGCCTCCCGGAGAAGGCTTCATGTGCGAGCCGCCCTCCCCCGCTCGCGCAAGAAGACTTAATGCGAAAAGGGCCTAGGACACAAACCAGTGGATTAAAATTGCAAGAAAAGGGATTCCACCTAAACATTTGGAAGAGCATCTTGACGATAAGAGCTGTTCAACAGTGGGATGGACTTTCTTAAAAGCTTGGGGGTCTCTCCTTCATTAGAAGTCTTTGAGCAAAGTTTGAATGGCCATTTGTAGGCATGTTTTAGTATTCCTGCGTAGCAGAGGGCTGGACCACATGATCTTAGAACTCCATGACTCTCTGAGAGTGGGATTAAGACAGGGAAGATCCAGTCACAGGATGAACTTAAACATTTCAACCTAACCTAACACACAGGATTATTGTGAGAATGCAGCTGTGAAGACAGCCAAATACACTGAGCTGAACCCCACACAAGAACTAAAAAATATTAAATAACACACTGTCCCTTACTAGACTCAGTGGAAATCATCTCAAGCAGTGTGTCAATATATGTGAGACCATATATACTGGACTTTGAATGTTTTTAGTATGTTTGTTTTCCACCCTTATTACTGACTTCAGACTTCAATGAGTATTTAACTTATGTTCTTGAACAGCACAGATGGAGATGGGGACAGAGGACAAGTTGTCACTGTGTTGGGAGACACTGCAGTCTAGGCACCAGTCTAAGGATTATTGTAAATCAAGCTGATTCCACTTTTTAAAAAGTAAATTTGGTACGATCAGTTTTTAAAGGCAATTTTCTTAGACAATTTAACAATTTATAAACTTAAAAACATTAAAATTCATTAAGCCTAGACAAGCCATACCATAGAACAGCACATCAAGTAAAGACCCTCTCATTCAGTTGCTAAAAGCCTGATGACACAAGAATATTTTAATGTGCCAGTGGAAGGAGAGCAAAGACAGAGTCATCTTGGACTCCTTAGGGAGGGAGTTCCAATGTCTGGGAGCAACCGCTGAGAAGGCCCTCACCCTTGTTCCCACCAAATGAGACTGAGAAGGTGGTGGGACAGAGAGAAGGGCCTCTCCAGATGATCTCAGAGTTCTGATGCACTCCTAAATGGAGATGTGTGTTTGTGTGTACTTTCAAGTCACCCATTGACTTATGGCAACCCCATGAATTTCATAGGGTTTTTGTAGGCAAGTAACACTCAGAAGTGGATTTGCCAGTTCCTTCCTCTGAAATATAGCCTACAGCATCTGGAATTCTCCCATCCAAGTATTAACCAGTGCTGAACCTGCTAAGCATCCAAAGTCAGACAGAATCTGGTGCCTTGAAGGTATTTAGGTCATTTTAAGGACATTACAGAATGGCATTGTAGAAGAGTTGCTGCAGAAAGAGAAATGCTGGGGAAACAAGCTTGTAGTTAAATATTTTCTTTTTATATAGGAATCTGATTGTGACTGCTAATCCATTTCCAGGCAGAATTCAAAGTGCTGGTTATGACCTTTAAAGCCATACATGGCTTGGGTCCAGACTATTTGAAAAACCATATCTCCCCATATGAGCCTGCCCATGTTCTAAAATCTAGGGGGAAGCTTTATTTCAGTCCCACCACCACCTCAGCCACATCTGGTGAGGACACAACAGACAGCCTTCTTGGGGGCTGCTCCCAAGTTGTGTTTTTCTTCCCTGGGAGGTCCTGTTGTCTTACTGTCAGCACATTAACACCTTTTAATTTCAGAAGGCATTTAGTTCTTAGCTTTTAATGGGATATGTGGTCATTTTTTTAAAAAAAATCTATTTTGATACTGTTTGAATGTTTTTAACTTGTGATTATAACGTGTTTTTAACACCAAAATTTCATTTAATTGTGTTTTGGCTTTTGTATTAAGAACTTTTAAAACTGTACTGTGTTTCTAGATGCTGTACACGACCTTGAATCCCATTATGGGAGAAAGGCAGGCTATTACATAAACAAACAAGGAGAGGGATGAGGTGGCCAAAGAAGATTTCCTATTTAAATAAATATAGAGCTAGTAGTGGAATTGGCAGTTTCTTGCTGTTTTTTGTCAGGAAACTGCACTGCCAATTTTTTGTGGCATTCTTAATAAACAGTTTTGAGGAGGCTGAAAAAGACTTAGCAGGCCACCTATGGCTTGGAGGCCATACGTGCTTACCCCTCCTATAAACCTGTCTGTCAAGAATCTATGAGAAGATGATTCCTATTTGCTATACCTTCCAACATTTCACAGATGAATACAAAGACATGTGTGGCCAAGCAACATTAGAGGGTGGTCAAGATAGCAAAAGTTATTAGTGAGGAAAAATAGACAAGTTGGAGAGCAGCAGCTTGCTTTTGCCTGAATCTCAGACAAGATATGTAGTTCCTGTCCTTTCCTTTCTGCTGATCTGAGTGCAAATTGCTTTTGCATTTTGAACTCATTTTACAGCAATTGGGTTAAGGTGAAAAGAAGATGGGAAAGTGGGAGGAGGAGAAAGAAACTGGGGCATTTTAAAAGCAGCTGAAAAAGTGAGCAACAGAGAATTAATCCAGACTGTTCCTGCCAAATCAGGACAGGTGGTGTCGGGTAGCCCTCCATATTTCAGTTATGGGACATCTAGTAGGAGTTAATTAGCAGCTTGCTTATAACAAGTATGAGAACCAGAAACTGTTAGATAAACAAAGCTAGGAATGTAGTGATAAGTGCTGCCAGGCTGAAACCAGAACTCCAAAGTCTCTTGTGGGCGGGATGAGAAACTCTATGCTTTTAATGTTTTGGATTTTGCTAATTGCCTCCAGTTCACTCACTGAAGTCCTGTACAATGTATCACACTCCTAATAAATAGTGTATTTGCACTGTTACATTTGTGTGTGTGAATTTGGTTCCTGACAGAGTGAGCGAACTGTTGCAAAAATAATAACAACATGTATCAAATAAGTGAAGAAAATCCTGAAGACAAGGGAGCATCCGGCGGAGCCGTCGAAGCTCCAGGTGAGGAAATCGCCAAAAGAGATGAGATGGTCCCCAGCCGGGCCCTTGATGCTAAACCCAAGACATGATCTTCGATTCCTCCATCCACCCCGACTGGAGACCAAACCTGGGCCTGGGGTGAGAGACCAGAAACTGCTCAGCGCCAATGTTGCTGGGCTACACGACGGGACACATCTGTTGTCGAGACCAGTATAATGGAACAACTTCTAGCCAGAGAAGAAGAAGTGGAAAAGCAGAGAGAAGAAATTTTGAAACTGAGAGCTCAGCTGCACGACTGGAGACTCCTGGTGCCTCAGATTGGACAAGCGCCACCCCAGGCTCCAGCAGTGGCAGCTGCCCTGGTGGCTGCTACACCTGCACCTCCTGGGATACAGGCACCACAAGTGGGGTCTCGACCTTTCCAAGAGTTGAAGACCACATACGATGATGATGGAGCCACCCTGACATACTTTCTCAACATGGCCTCTAATTACATGACCGACTATGGGAACAGTTTCCCTGATGATGCCACCAGAATTAGATACCTGAGCCAGCACCTCAAAGGAGAAGCAGCAGAGTGGGTCACCAGCCTGTTCGACTCACAAGCTGAGGAAACAGCCAACCTGCAGCTGTTCATGCATCGACTTAGAGAAAGATTTGAGGATCCATTCTTTCAAGTAAAGCCAGATACCAACTGAAGAAATTGCGCCAAGGAAAAGGAACCATTGGCGAATACACACAAGAATTCAGGAAGTTAGCCACTAAGGTTCTGGAATGGAAAGATGACATTCTCAAGCAATTTTTCCAAGATGGATTAAATCCCATCATCTTGGAGTGGTGCCTGACCCAAGGGGATCCTGCCAGCCTCCTGGGATGGATGAAACTAGCCAGAGAAGTGGAAAGCATCATGGAGAGTGTCCAGTTTGCCTGGCAAAGGCAAGTGCAAGAAATCAGTCGCCGAAACCCGGGAACGCAAAACCCCACTTTCCTGAGCAGTAAGGAAAAGAAAAAACGACTCAAAGAAGGCACCTGTATCCAATGTGGGGGAAAAGGCCACATCGCCAGCGAATGCCAGGGATTGAAGAAACCCACTGAAGAAAAGTCAGGCACCCCCACCACCCAACCTGTATCCTGTAAAGCTGACACCTCAAAGCCGACAACCAAACGCCCCACTGGTGGAACCACTGCTGGAACTTGCAGTGGTGAGGACAGCCCACTGACCACATCTGACTCAGACAGGAATGATTGGGACCCCAACGGGTCCACTAATGTAAGTACCACCAAAACTCATCATGTATATGTAACAGTAGCCTTACAAGGAAATGATTGGAAATTACGAATGTACAGGGCCTTCGTTGACTCAGGCTGCACAACTAGTTTATTGAATCCTGCTGTGGCAAAAGAACTTGCAGTAAAGTTTGAACCCCTAAAAACGGCCATCAAGTTATCTCAAATGGATGACTCACCCATGGCAGGAGGCCCTGTACGGGAAAAGACCAAACCTATCCCTGTTCAAGTGGGAAACTATCAGGGGCAATTATGTTTCCTAGTGCCCACCAAAAATGGGTTTCAAGTAGTCCTTGGGTACGACTGGCTAAAAAAAGACAATCCCCAAATTGACTGGACACAAGGCTTACTCAAGCATACCCATGATGTAAATCAAATGCCCGAACAAAACCTCCCTGACTCGGCACTCACTTTGAGTCCTGAAGAGCTGCAGAAAATTCCATTAGAGTACCGAGACTTGCAAAAAGCTTTTGAGGACCATGGGGGCAAACTGCCCCCACATAGAGGCTTTGATTGCAAACTCAGATTAATAGATGGAGCTAAAATTCCCAAACCAAAAATATATCCAATGAACAACCAAGAACTAAATGCTCTAAAAAGATTCCCGAACAAGAACTTACAACGTGGATTTATAAAACCCTCATCTGCTCCTACTGCCAGTCCAGTATTTTTCCGCAATAAAAAGAATGGAGGAGAACCAAGGCTTATCGTAAACTACAATTTAATCAAGCAGGCAGTATTGCCTTATATTTATCCGATACCTTAAATCAATTGACTAAAGGCAAAAATATCTACAAAATTATACCTCAAACTCCATTTGAAGTGGTCCTCGGCAGCACTTCAAAACTCTTTCCTTCACTCCCCACCACCTTCTCTACAACTCAGCCTGCCTCACTCACCTCTTGGATTACAAAAATTTCTTCTACTTAGGACTCTGTCCGTGACTCTCTGAAGCTTCAAAAGCTTCTCACAAACGCTTTGCTGGCTGAAAATGACAACCCAATCCTACATACAAACCTGAGGATCTTGTTTACCTCTCCTCCAAAAACATTTCCTCCAATGGCTCCTCCAAAAACTCTCCCCCAAATACCTTGGTCCTTTCCCAACCAAACGTGCCATTAATGATGTCACCTTTGAACTTTCTTTGCCTGACACTTACAAACTTGTTCACCCTGTTTTTCATTCCAGCTTACTGAAACCAGCTCCTTAGACTTCTTCTTTGGAGAGTAACCCACCTACTCGACCTGATGTTCCTGCTTCCCGGGTTTTACCAATCTATGTTTAAATGCTGCATTTTGCATTTTCATTTTTATTGTTGTCTTCCCCTTTTTCCCTTTCTTTTCCACCCCCCCGCTGCCTTTCCCTTTTCCCTATTGATAACTGCTATGCAATCTGTTCATTCATTTTTTTGCAGGATGGACAGGATGTTGAGTAGCCCTCCATATTTCAGTTATGGGACATGTAGTAGGAGTTAATTAGCAGCTTGCTTGTAACAAGGTATGAGAACCAGAAACCGTTAATAAACAAAGCTAGGAATGTAGTGATAAGCACTGCCAGGCTGAAACCAGAACTCCAAGGTCTCTTGCGGGCAGGAGGAGAAACTCTTTGCTTTTAATGTTTTGGATTTTGCTAATTGCCTCCAGTTCACTCACTGAAGTCCTGTACTATGTATCACACTCCTAATAAATAGTGTATTTGCACTGTTACATTTGTGTGTGTGAATTTGGTTCCTGACAGGTGGAAAGTACAATTCACTATTGTACAAATTCACTGAGTTGTTGCTAGGAGCCACTGACCAATTCTGCCATGGTTCCATTCTATGCAATCCTAGAGTTTGCAATTTGGGGAGACACTAGATGAGCTCTCTGGAAGAAAATTCTAGGCACCCCTCCCTAACTGCTAATCTCAGGATTCCATAGGACGGGGCTATGGCAGTTAACATAATAATAGCATTATAATTCAATAGTGGGGGGGTTTCATCTCACCTGCAAACTTGGATGTTTAGCTACCTGCTGAAATTTTTGCCTTCTCCATAAGCAGATGCTGCAGAGTTTCCACATGTTCAGACTCTGAGGAATAACACGGGTGGTATCAGTTCTATTCATGTGGGTTTAAAACATGCACACGCACACAGGGTGTATTCTAGTTCATCATACTTTGTGAGGAAGTTTTGTCACTTTTATTATAGGCTGAAATCCAATATCCACTTTCTTGGAATGGAAGTGTCAATAACAAAAGTGTCAGTAACAAAATGTGTCACTTAGCAGGGTGAGGCTTGTTTATTAGTTGGATGGGACACCATCAACAAATGTCAGGGATCTCCAGGTAAGGACACACAAAAAAAATATTGCCTGATATGTGACAGAATTTCTTCCAGGCAGAGTCAACAATAGTAGGCTATATGAATCAGTGGTCTGATTCTGTATAAGTCAGTTTCTTATTATCACTAGGCTGCAAAAGTGACAAACACACCATCATCTATAAATTCTACTGTTTCTTGAAAAATAGCAACTCCAAATGGTTTAATTATAAAATCATGAATGAAATGCCTTATTATTGTTGTTGTTGTCATTTATATTCCACCTTTCTAACAGTTTAAAATATGTTAAACATATTTTAAGCCAATACAGATTTAAAAACTATACACAAACTTCAATATAAATATACATATAAAAATTATTTAAAAGACCGCTTAACAGTTTATAAACTTAACCATATTAAACTTCATTAAATGATTAGACGAACTATAAAACAGCACAGGCACATCAATAAAGGGCCTCCCATTCAGTTTTGAAAAGCCTGGTGCCACCCATAAAGGGAGATGTGTGTTTGTGTGTGGTGCTTTCAAGGCAACCATTGACTCAAGGAGACCCCATGAATTTCATAGGGTTTTCTTAGGCAAGGAATAGTCAGAGGTATTCCTCGCCAATTCCTTATTCTGAAATATAGCCTACAGCACCTGGTATTCATTGGGCAGTCTACCATCTAAGTACTAACCAGAGTTGACTGCTTAGCTTTTAGGATCAAACAGGGAGGTATGGTCCTTCAGACAGCCTGGGCCCAGCTATATAGGGCTTTATATCTTTGAATTGACCCTGGAAACAGAAGCCAAGCAAGATTTTCCCAACAATAAATTAGTATCCCTATTTCTAAAAATAACTGCAAATTAATTGAATTTTAGACCTACCATATCATATTATTTCATATTAATGTGTTACATCAACTGAGAGTTTACCATCTGCAATGGTAATTTAGCTGCAGTATCCTGATATTACTAATATGCTGAAAATTGAAATATGGGTTATATAAGTGATAGATTGCTTTGGTCTCAATGAGGAAAAGGCCATTTCCGCACTAGACTGTTATAGCGCTATTATTCCACTTTCAGCATCCTATGGAATTCCGGGGTTTGGAGTTTAGGGAGGGGCCAGCCAACCCCTCCCAAAACTGCAAACCCCAGGATTCCATAGGATGTTGAAAGTGGAATAATAGCGCTATAACAGTCTAGTGCGGAAATGGCCACAGAAACAGCTCTTAAACCTGAGGTGATCTATATGGAATAAGGTGTATGGTTTAAATGTTAGGCTTAGGCTGAATGGACACATTTGCAAGCCAGTACAGTCTCTGCCCACTCACCACCAACCACTAAGCAAGAGCCTGACATGTTAAGAATGAAATAATCTTAGCAACTAATTAATAACAGAAATACCATATGATCAGATGGTGAATTAGTAGTTCCTAATATCAATATCTACCATCTTAAATCTGCTTTCTTTCTTTAAAATATAGCCAGTGACCTGAAGGAAATATGCATTGTACTGAGCTGAATTATTTCAGTTACAGAAGCATCTCATTATGGAAAATGACAGCACTTTCTGGGAACAGAGGAAAAAGATAGACTATACCTTAAACTACCACATCAATTTATTTCATTATTTAACTGTATATGAATATTAGTTACCCTTGCATAAAACTACGGAATTTCCTTTTTATTGCTATGAATAAAAAATCAAAGTTTTACTTTATTTGTCTTCTGTTTTTAAAAGAGAACAGCAGATGGCCAGTAAATAGTTCAACAAAGGCCTAGTGTCCTTCTGCATCATTCTAGTCTTTATTCCAGCAAGAGAAATGGCCAAGCAACTTAATAGCCACTCATGTGGAAACTGCAGGTGTTGTGGTTAAAATTTATGCTGGCATTTTTATTGTGTGGTAAAGATTTTGTTTGTCTTTAAATCAATTATCTCTACTTGGGAACATTTTTACTATTAAAAATGGTTGAGATAAAGCAAATGCAATTGTTTCAACATCTGCCCCACTGAAATCCTTCAGCCTTAGTTCTTGCTCAGATGTGTTCAGTTAATGCTTGAAAGATAACAGATGTAACTTTGCATAGTGTGTAGTAGAAAAATTAAGGATAGATGCAGTCTTTACACTTATTTTTCTTCATACTTAATTATTACATGGATGTGGTAGTTAAATATTTGTAAGAATAAAAAAAATCAGGAATGTAATTTAAAAAGACGTGTGAATCTTTAGGGGTCATTAATGATAGCCTTTAATAGGAACAGCCTGTTTCCATCCCATGGTTGCTAAAAACAATATAATTTCTATCTCCAAAATGAATTATTTTAAAAGTGCAAATGAAATAGTGTTCCATGTGTGCAAACTATGCTATAAAATAAAGGAGATATTTGCCAGTTCCTTCATCTTACAGACTTGCCTTCCTCTTACAAAGAAAGAAACTGGCAAATCCACTTCTGAGTTCTTTGCCTAAGAAAACCACATGAAATGCATGAGGACACCATAAGCTGACAGGCAAGTTGAAAGCAAATCCACACATACATATGTATTCATGACATAAAATGCTCTTCTTAAAACACTCTACATGTTCTGTTCTGGAGCTAAAAGGACTGAACTGTATTTTCATATGTATAAAGCAGTGGAGACTGCAGGTTAAAATACAATTATTCCACACATCATATTGATTTAGATTAACTGATGGTTTTGCTATGTTTTGTTATATTTGTGTAATGCTTTGTGACTCTAGTCTCTATCCTTACAGCAGCAAAGTAGGAAGGAAAACAAAAATCACCAGGAAAAAAGAGACACACTGCCAGCCACTCACTAGCAATGCAAGTGCCACCTCCACACCTTGCTATTGCCTGTAACACCCCTACATAAGACATGCATAAGAATCAAGGATCACTTGATAAAGGCCCAATATTCCCATGAGACCATTCATCCCAGTCCATGCACACGTTATCCAAGTGCCTGCCTTAATGGACTGGATACACAGTAAGGTCTACCTCTATTTACATGGCTCCATTCAAAGAAGTATAAATACAGACTGTATCCAAAAATGATTGGCAGTGGCCTGTATGTAGCAGCCATTTCCCCAGGGGAAACATGATTGTGTGTTGCTGGGATATCCATGATCCCACAAAGGCCTTGTGCATATATCCAATGGGAAGTGTTGGGGGAACATTCATTTTGTAAGAGAGAGGTCCAAATGCACAACAAAAGTGGCAGAGTTCAATACCAGAGTCAAGTAAAACAGTCATGGGAGCTGCTTGATTGCTCATTGGGTCCCAGGAATACAGTCGGGTGCAGAAAATGTGCATGTGCAGTTTTTCTACGATGACTTCTGTAAGACAAGATTTCTGAGAGCAGTAACTCCTATATAAGTTGGAGGAAAGGGACATCAGGGTTTTAACCAAAGCAACTCCCTGATTATACAGAAGAAAGGCTAAGATGGGGGATGGGAGGGATTGTCTCCTGATCACCAACAAAAGAGCTGCTCTTTTGTCATCACACACACATATATACTCCAATATCAGGTACTTCACTGAGCCTTGAAATTGTCTGGCAGCATGCTGCCTCATCATATTCCAGCACAGCATAGCACTGGTGCTGTAAATTTCACACATCAGCATTACATTTTGTCCCCTTGTCATAATGGATATTGCAGCAAACTTCTGCAACTTAGCATGACTTGAGATGAGGAGCATATGGCAAGTGATGACTCTAGGAGCTGTTACACTTCCCTTCAGCTGCATAGCTATAGCCTTGACCACATGAAACAAAGGCTGTAAATGTACCACATTAGTCTCAGGAGGTACTGGAACTCAGGATGACAAGTTCTGAGCTCTTAGGGGAACAAACAGAAAATTCTGAAGTGGTGTTTTATGTTGTCAACATGTACATTTCATCATATGAATAATCAGAATTCTGAATTTTATTAAAGCAGACAGGTCAATGGGTCCCTTTGTTCCTCAAGAACCGTTTGCCTGGCTATTCACAGACAAATGAAATTAAGTAACTATTCTCAGCTCACTGTGAAAGGAGGACAGTCATTTTAATCAGCAAATGTTACACCATAAACTGCCTGCCCTAAGTGGGCCAAGGATCTGTCTCAATTGGTTGCAACTACTCATGTGAAAAAAAGAGGAAAACTCTGCTACATCTGCATAAAATGCAAACTACTTCATGCTTTGCCAAACATTTGTTAGGGTTAAGGGGCAGATTACTTCAGCAGTGAAATATTTTGCTGCCTTTTTGAAGTTCAGTTATTTTAATTATACATTGTAGAGCAAACAAACATATTTTTAAGTTACATCCAGCAAATTGCAAGCTAGATAAATGTTGCCACAAGACTGTGGATTTCACAGGGAGAGGGAGAGGAATATACAGCAACATCAAAAAGAAACAGTGTTTAATTCAGCAAGGTACTTTTAGTCTATAATACTATCTATACATATTTATCTGAGAGAAACCCCCATTGAACGCAGTGGTACTTATTTCTAAGTAAACATATAGGCTGAAATCCTGTTGATTAGCTGAATCAGTTGTTGAATGGTGAGTCAACACATAAGTAAGCCCAACTGATTTAATGGATCTACTTTCCTTAGGACTCACAACAGGATTTAGGGCACTGGGTCCCAATTTTTTCCACACATACAGTAGTTCCATTATTTTCTGTGATTTTCATTTGTAGCTCTATACTTATGGTGCTGCTTTCTGTCTGCTGGTCATCTCCCTCAAACAAATGCTTACTGTCCTTGAAAAATGAGTCTCTAACCTTTCTTTACCTAGTGACTGCTTTCTTGATAACTGTACTTGAAAGTTTATTAAGTTAGAAACGAACATGGAACCTAGCACAAACACAAGAAAACATGACCTCTTTGTTGACAAACAACAGCAATCAATATGTTATCAATATGTCAATATCAATATGTTAGAACCATATACTTTGATCTTTCATCAAAACACTTTTGAATTATTACATGTACAATGACTATTCAGTGGTACTGCTATATTAAAAGGTCTGCAAGAATTTCTGTTTAAAATCTGCATTCATGCCACTGGAAGGTTGCTTTTTCAGAGTGAGAATGAGTGGAAATATTTTCAAAAATTAAAGGACTACAAGCATACCTCAGGCATCAAAGCTTCTGGCAAAGAACCTACCCTACTTTTGTTGTGCATGTCTACCAATAACAGGCAAAGTAACAGTAGTAAGGGATGCTCTTTTACTGAGCAAGCATGAACAGCAAAACAGAGAGAAAGGGGGAAAGTGAATTGGCCTTCCTCACCAGCTATCCACAGAATGTTTAAAAACAACAACAACAACAACTGTTCAGCTATAAGTTTGGCCACCAAAGTAGAAATCATAATTAAAGCAGGGGCTAGTGAAAAGGAGAGGGGGGGAAATCTCTGGATGCATTTTGAAAGTGGCTTCAAAGTGATCTATAGAAAGCTCAAAATGTTTTGGCTGCTTATGGAAAGCCTACCTGATCTGGTTGTTTCATTTCCCATATGTATACCATTAGTTCTAAATAAAAGCTTTGGTGAAACATATTAAACTCTTGTTCTTTTTTGTGGTATAGGAATCTATCCTTATTCTTTCCATGCTTTTTCTACCTCAGGTACCAGATTTTCTGTCAAAGAAGTCGTACCCAGGAATATATCTATTTAATTAGATAAGGTATACCTGCATTTTAAAGATCCAGCTAATAAAGGGGCTGAAATTCCAACTGATTTTAACCATTTGTCCTAATGGAGTCACTTTTCCTATATAAAGAGCAATGTACATATTTGAGTGAAAGTCTAAGATATTTTGAGTTACAGATTTTTTCTGGAAATGCAAAGTAACTAATCATTAGTCTGAATATTTTCAGAGACTGTCAGTGTTGGTAAAAGGGAAAAACTTTCTCTAAGAGATGTTTTGCTTCCTTCCACTTATTTTCTTCTGCAGAACACAGCTGTAAGATAGTTCCAGAGCCAGTCAGTTCAGTTCAAACAGTAAGGTGCATGGCAACAGGTCAATTAGTGTGTTGAATCTGCTTCAGTTTTTATTCTAAATTTTAAAAGAGTTATCCAAGGTCCTGAACCTTATTTTGTGAACTGGGTTCAGCACCTTCAGTTCAGTTACTTCAGTGTGTGGGGTGTAATCACTGCTCCTTCACCATGGAAGTCACTAGCCGCTGTAGGGTGCAATAGGTTTTTCACATGTGTCTCTCAGAGGCTTAATGTGAACCACAGGAAATGATCTGGAACTCTGCATGCCTGTGTGTTTTCTGTGGCACAGAGGCAGGGCTTCCTCAACAGTCAAGTCAACGCTGAAAGGGTTACATTAAAAATACTGTAGTATATTAATAGCATTAGCCATTGGTCCTTTCACACAATATTTCTCTGTGCAGCAAATACAGTGTGTTGTCGTTATCCATCCATGCATAGGAGTTTCTAGGTTGTTCATCTGACACTGAGATCTTGCAATTTTTGGAGCATTTAAAATGCAATATCTAAGGTAGTACTATACCTAAGGTAGTATTGTCACTGTTATCCTACAGTTGCTGCATGAAACGTGGTTCGGTGGGCCCTTCCACAGTGTGCAGTTATAGTGCTATGATTCCACTTTAACTGCCATGGTTTCATGCTATGGGATCCTGAGATTTGCAGTTTAGAGAGGGTAGTTGCAGTTCTCAGCCAGAGAGCTCTAGTACTTCACCAGTCTACAAACCTCAGGAATCCATAGGAAGCAGCCATGGCAGTTACAGTGGAATTGTACTGTTATGGTTGGGTAGTGTGAAAGGACCCCATGTCTTTGGCATGGAGGAAATATTGCCAGTAATTTGCATAGGAATGCCTTTCCCATCCCACCCCACCCTCTCCTTCTCAACAATTGTTGCGGTAGTGGCCGTTCAAATTCAAATGGCTGAGTGAACACGCCAGTGCAGAACATGAAAATACAACTAGCCATGAAGGAGGAAAAATGGTCAACATCAACCAGGCAGCCTTTTGTCTCCCAAAACCCATTACCATCAAGGCTCAGCTTTCTTCATTCCTATCTGAAGAAGACCAAGCACTTCACACAGCTGTGTCTATCTCTTCCCACTGAGGTCAGTGGAAGTGAGCATCCGTAACTCAACAAAACATGTAGATGGCTTTTTAAAAAAGAATACAAACTACAGGCCCATCCATTAAATGCCAGTACTGCGAGCCACAAGGTTGTGAGTTTGATCCTGCCCGGCTCCAAGGTTGACTCAGCCTTCCATCCTTTCACAGGTCGGTAAAATGAGTACCCAGCTTGTTGGGGGCATGTATAGAAATGTATCGAAATACATGCTGTTTGTAAGTTGTTCGCCGCCTCGATCCATATGGAGAGGCAGGATACAAATAAAATAATAATAATAATAATAATAATAATAATAATAATAATAATAATAATAATAATTCAGAATTAAATCCTATTATGTCCAGTGGTTCTATACCTAAATTAGGCTGTCCTCCTATACACACTTATATGGGAGTAAATCCCATTGAACTCAGCCACATTTATTTCTGCCTGTGATGGCACTTCATGTGTCCTAAGTGAGCAGGTTTAGTGGCAGATTCTAAAAGCTTGCCAAGTAATGATGCCATAACAACTCCCTTTGTCTGTTCCATGCTAGCCAACACACCTATGCTCTAAACCTGAGCCGCACAATCAATAAGCCCAGTTAACTAGAGCAGTGAGATTCATAGAAATGTAGAGTTGGAAGAGACCACAGGGGCCATCCAGTCCAACCCCCTGCCATGCAGGAACACCCTCAAAGCACTCCCGACAGATGGCCATCTAGCCTCTGCTTAAAAACCTCCAAGGAAGGAGCCTCCACAACACTCCGAGGCAGCAGATTCCACTGCCGGACAGCCCTGACTGTCAGGAAGTTCCTCCTGAGGTTCAGGTGGAATCTCCTTTCCTGCAGCTTGAATCCATTGCTCCTTGTCCTGGTCTCTGGAGCAGCAGAAAACAAGCCTTCTGCTTCCTCTACATGGCACCCCTTCAAATATTTAAACATGGCTATCATGTCCCCTCTTAGCCTTCTCTTCTGCACAGGCTGATGAAGCTAAAAAGTAAAAGAAAGTCAGAGAAATAAAAACAGGGAAAACTGTTTATTTCCTTTTAACTCCGATTCAAAAATTTGAAAAGTATTTGAGGAGCAAATGGACCAAGGTAGGTAGGACAACTGCAAATACAAAACGTGAGGGGGAAAATGCATTTTGTCTTAGGCATGAGGTACCAACATCCTCCTTTGGTCTGAATGGGACTTATGGTTCATACTTGGGTCTGTCATGACGAGTCACTGTGATCGAATATTCTCAGGCAAACTTTTTATTCACTTTTCAGAAAGCAAGCATTGGGAGTCAGAAGTGTGGGAGAGGCAGTTTTCTGCAGGGAAAAAGTGGGGAAAGTTCTTTTTTGGACGGCGACTCCCCAAACAAACCGGACGATGATTCTAGGAGCTGAAGACCAAAAAGTCACGTTTCCCAAGCTCTGCCTTGAACGACCCCCTTTCTGCGCTGCAAGGCGCTGGCCGAGAACGAGGCAGAACTTGCGGAGGGGGGGCGTTGGTGCTCGGACTCTTAGGCCATTTCCGCACTAGCCTGTTCTAGCGCGATGATTCCACTTTCAACCTCCTCTGGAATCCTGGGGTTTGCAGTTTCGGGAGGGGTCCGCCGGCCCCTCCCGAAACTGCAAACCCCAGGATTCCATAGGATGTTGCAAGTGCAATCATAGCGCTATAACAGGCTAGTGCGGAAATGGCCCTAAACTTGATGAGGGCAAACAAATTTTCTGTTTCCGTGCGCAGGATGGGATCCTGCAAGAGGCTCCAAGCACGAGACCCAAGGCACCTAAGAAAAGCTGCACCAAGACCCGGGGAGATCGGGTAAGGCCATTTCCGCACTAGCCCGTTCTAGCGCGATGATTCCACTTTCAACCTACTCTGGAATCCTGGGGTTTGCAGTTTCGGGAGGGGCCAGAAAACTACGGGCTGAAAACTTTTCTGTTCTAGACCCTGGCCATTTCCGCACGAGCCCGTTATAGCGCGATGATCCCATCCTGCGCACGGAGGACCCCCTCCCACCCCAAAGCGCACGCAACTACTCGTGTCACCGAGGGACTTGGGGACGATCCTTCCCTCCGGCGCCGGAAGCCGGGAGTCGGGGGCTCAGCGCCGCAGCCCCGGGCCCGGGGCGGAGCGAGGGGAAGAAGGGGCGTGCCGGGGGCGGGGCTGGCCGGGGAGCGCTGCCGGCCCCGGGCGGCGGAACTCGGTTCAAACGGCGGCGAGGCGCAGCATGGTGGGAGAGCCCGGCGCGGCGGCGGCGGCGGCGGCGGCGGGAGGAGGAGGGCGCCGCCGGGATGGAGGCGCCTGACGCCTGGGACCCCTACAGCCGGCCGGCCCGGCGGACCCAGTGGCTGGTCAGCGCCCTGGCGTTCCACTACGGCCTGGACCGCGGGGTGGAGAACGAGATCATCGTGCTGGCCACGGGCTTGGACCAGTACCTGCAGGAGATCTTCCACCACCTGGACTGCGAGGGCGAAGGCAGGATCCCCGGCGAGGATTTCCGGACCCTCTGCCTGGTGCTGGGGCTGCAGGGCGGCGGCGGCGGCGAGGCGGGGGGCGACCCGGAGGAGTGCGCCGGCCTCTGCGAGGACCTCTCGCCGGACCTGACCTTCCGGCAGTTCCACGCCCGGCTCTGCGGCTACTTCGGCACCAAGGCCGGCTGCCCGGCGCCGGGCCGGCAGGGCGTCCCGGGGGTGGCGCGGCTCCCGGTGGGCCAGGAGAGCGAGCACATCGAGACCCAGATCCGGCTCCGGAGCCCGCTCCGCCGGCGGCGGGAGAAGGCGGCGGCGGCGGCGGCGGCGGCGGGAGGCGAGCCCGGGGGCCGGAGGCGAGCGGGCGGCGAGGGGGCCAAGGGCGGCGGCGGCGGTGCCCGGGGGTCTCCCGCCGCCTCCCCTCCGCCTTCCCCGCCCGGGCGGCCGCCGGGCTCGTGCTCCCGGGAGTGCTACGAGGAGATCGTGGCGCTGGAGCAGGCGGAGGACCGGATCGTCAAGCTGGAGGACGAGAACGCCAGCCTCCGCGAGCTGGTGGAGGACATGCGGGCGGCCCTGCAGAGCAGCGACGCCCGGTGCCTGGCGCTCCAGGTGAGCCGGGGGGGGAGTGGGGGCGACGCGGGAGGCGGCCGCCCCCGCCGCGGTGGCTCCTGCCTGTCCTGCCCGGCTTGCGGCTTCGTCGGCGCCAGCCCTGTTGTCAGCAGAAAAAGGGGTCGTCCCGGTCAAAAGCGTGCCTCTGAGCGCGTGCAGAAGCCCCCTCGCGGTTCGGGTCCCTGGGATTGCGAGGAAAGGCTCGCGAGAGGGAGGAGGTCTCCAAACTTTCTCCAAAACTTTCCTGTTAGAAATTAAGCCGCGGCTCAGGAAGAATGGCAAATGGTAGGCGATTGCTGGGTGAGGTCTGATAGAAGTCTATGGCCATTTCCGCACGAGCCTGTTAGAGCGTGATGATTCCACTTTCACATCCTCTGGAATCCTGGGGTTTGCAGTTTCGGGAGGGGCCCGCCGGCCCCTCCCGAAACTGCAAACCCCAGGATTCCAGAGGATGTTGAAAGTGGAATCATCACGCTCTAACAGGCTCGTGCGGAAATGGCGTCTAATTCATGGTACATGAGCCTGTAACGGTTTAAAGGGTGAAGGGTTTGAGTGCGCGCCGGAGTGGGTGCCCGCTTTCTTCTCTGCGACGCCTAAGCGCCTGTGGGCAGCCTGCGAAGGGAAGGGAACTTCTGAGAGCCCACAGGTGGCTTTTCTGCCCATCACACAGGCAGCTCAAAGCCCACAACCCTGTGACATTTTTGGGGGTTGCCCTAAGTCGACAGGCAACTTGAAGCCAAGTACACACCCAAGGAGAGCACTGCTCTGTGAAAATACATTCCATAAACGTGTGAGAGGGAATATGGCCCTGCAAACCTTTAAGTATACCCTGTGAACATTAGCAGACAGGACCACAGCAAAGAGCAGAATACAAAGGGAAGTGGTAATATTCTTTGCTTATAAGTGACCTCATGTATGCTTGCTTTAACTTTTAGTTTAGTTTCTTCTAGATAAAATTTACATGAGTGCACCGTCAGGAAATTCTATTAATACTGGGAATAAGTAATCACACACTTCAGTTTTGTTCCTTCCTAGATGGACATGCATCATTTCTGTAGGATCTTGTCTTAAAATGTGGCTTCAGGTTTCTATTCAGACTTGGGACTTTTTGTAGCATGTAGAATTGAAAAGTTGCTAAAGTTAGTAACACTTATGGCAGCAGCGTAAAAGCTCCCCCCCCCCGGGAAAAAGAGCAAACTTGTTGCTAATTTCATTTTTTGTCCTCCATATCTGGCAAAAGTGCCTCAAATATTGTTGTTGTGTGCCTTCGAGTTGTTTCTGACTTACCGCAACCCCAGCTGGAACTTATCACAGGATTTTTCTTGGCAAGATTTGTTCAGAGAGGATTTTGCAATTGCCTTCCTCTGAGAATGAGAGAGTATGACTTGCCCAAGGTCAGTGTGTCTTCATGGCTGAGCAGGGATTCCAATCCTATCTTCAGAGACTTAGTCCAACAATGAACTAAGCAAACCACTACATCACACTGGCTTTCAAGTAGGTGGCTGAGCAATTCAGCCATATATACGCTGGTCAATATACTGAGATCACTAGAAGTTAAAAAGAGAACTGCGTTTTAGGATTAAGAGTTTGAAATCAGTTTCTTTTATTTCTGATAATTTGTTTAAGATCTGGCTACCATCTGGTATCAAACTGATTAACAAAAAACATGATCCAGCTATAAGTGAGTGCTGTAGGGACCTTAGGTGTCTTCTGATTTCATGATTGCAGTCTCCATTCTGATAAATGACTGAGCCAAGGGATGAAAAATCTTGAACAGTTTCAATGTCTTCATCATCTGCTTTAAAGTTATGGGAATCATCTGTGGTCTTTATTTTTGTTTTTTTAATGTCCAACTGTAAACCTACCTTTGCACTTTCTTCGCTGACTTTCTATTTTCTATCAGTAGTATGGTGCCATCTGCATTAAATTGTTGCTGTCCGTTCCTACAGCTCCTTCCTCTGAGCCTAATCCAGCTTTAAGTATGATACATTGAACGTACTTGTTAAACAGATAAGATGATAACATACTGCCTGGTCTGATTCCCTTGCCAATTTGAAACTATTCAGTTTCTCCATATTCTTTCTCTAATGGTAGCCTCTTGCCCTGAGTGCAGATTGTGCATCAGGACAATCAAATGTTGTGGCACGTCCATTTCTAAAAGAACGATCCATAGTTTCTCTTGGTCTACAGAATCAAAGGCTTTGCTGTAATCTATGAAGCTTGGGCTGATTTTTTTGAAATTCTTTGGTGTGTTCCATTATCCAATATCTGTTTGCAATATGATCCCTTGTGCCTCTTTCTTTCCTGAACCTAACTTGGGCATCTGGTGTTTCTCACTCCATATATGGTAAAGGTTTTTGCTGTAGAATTTTGAGCACCACATTAATTGTATGGGAAATAAATGCAATGATACTCTGGTTACTGCAATCTCTGGTGTCCCCATTCTTGGAGATTGGGATGGATATCAAGCATTTCCAGTCTCTGGACCATTGCTTTGTTTTCCATATTTGTGGACAGATCTTGGTTAGAGCTAGACTAGATTCTGTCTTTCTAGCTTGAAGTAGCTCTATTGGTATGCCATATGTTCCCGGTGCTTTATTTCTCCTAAGTGCTCTGAGTGCAGCTTCCACTTCACCTTCTAAAACTGGTGGTTCATCTTCAGATGACTCTATGTGATTATCTGACTCAGAATTCCCCAATATTGGAACATTTATATGTTCCATTTCTTGTTTTATTATATCTAGCTTCCTCAATTCATGCTTCTCACATGCCATGTTCCTATAATGTATGTTGTGCAGCTTCTGACTTTCCTTTCATCTCTGAGCACATCAACAGCTGAACATCCTTTTGTCTTGAGTCTAGTTACATTATTAGCCACAATGCTATTCATAATTGTGCTCTGCTTTTCACCAGTAGCTTGTTGAGTGTCATCAAGCTTGGGAGTTTCATCTTCTGGCACTATCTCTTGTTTCATTTTGGATTGTCTCATCATAGGGTTTTCATGGTAAAATGCACTCAGTAAGGATTTACTGTGCCTCCTTCTGCTCAGCACTAAAAGGTGTAATCTGTGATGCCACTGCCATTGTCTCTGAGAGATCCTCCACCAGTGTAACCTGCCCCCCCACCCATTGCTGCTGTCTAGTAGCTGTTTAGCATATTGAGTCTAGCTCCTCAGCAAAAGCCTATCTGACATGGGAAACACTTCCAGCAGCACTGCTATTGTCAGCGGAGCCTCTTGCCTCATGTGAGCATGCAGTCCCAGTACTGCAGAGAGGTAGTGCCATTGGTAGGAATAATTCATTACATATTATATACAAATTTAGTCAAAAGCAAGCTAGGCTTACCTCTCAGGAAGCTGGGTATGGGTGCAGCCTAAATTTAATGCTCCTTTAATGTACAGCATTTCACTGACCTTAAAAACAATGCTACCAATTAGACAGCATTTATTTCCATTATTTTGGGTATGAATCCTTGGTTTTGAGTGGAATTCTCTTCAAAATTTCACCTGTTTTTATTTGCATGTGGAAATGCATATAGTATGCATTTGGTACAGTAAAACCTAGGATCTAGCTGTTACTGTATGATGCTTGTTTGAATTTCTGCTAGGACATCATATCAGCTATTGGCTCGCATTAGCCAAAATTTCCAACAAAATTGTAGGTTGCAAATGCATGGAAAACAAATCTGCTTACTTAAAGCCCTTCTTGCTTCTTATTTATATTTTTCCCCTGCCCCATTTATTATAGGTGGGATTGTGGAAGACCCATGCTAGTCACAAGAAAAATGGAACCTGCTTTATAGGCAACCGGAGGGAATTAACTAACATCCAGTCCCAGACATCCAAGTGCCTTCAGAGTGTTCTAAAAGAGGTTGAACTACTCCGGAGTTCCAGGGATGGACAAATCGAAGAAGCCATTAGGTTTAATCAAGAACTGGAAAAAGAACTGAGGAATTCTCATGAAGCTCTTGTTATCTTAGAAGACTGCAACCGTACCCTAAAGAGGGAGCAAGCAGAAATGAGGAAGAAGGTTGAAGAAGCAAGATATGCTGTCCTTAACAGCCTTGGAAAAGTAAAAGAGCTAGAAGCCAAAGCCCATAAAGTGCCACAGTTACAGGCATATATCCAGCAGCTAGAATCAGAGCTACAGTATTATAGGTAAGTGGCCTGAAATCTCAAGAGTAAATAAATATTAGACATTGAATTTAAATATGGATTGTGAACCCAGTTTTAAATGTCTTCTGAAACGCGGTGGGTAGAGAATTAGCTTCTACCTAGTTATTTTCTTAGTGGGGACTCACGGCAAAGCTTTACTTATCTCCCTTCTAGTTAATGCCACAGCAAACAAGATTTACTGGTCACAGCAGAGACCATCAAAGGAAAGCCCAACAAGGCGTTGACAAAGAAAAACCCAACAGATGTTAACAATCTAATTTAGGAGGCATTATAAATGGCATTGTGGGAATTGATGTTTAGAAAAGGGAACATATAATCTAATGGGAGAGGCTGAAAAAATATAACAGCTGGTTATTATTAAGGATATTGGCTATACATGTTGTATTTAGCTTTAAATTAATAGTTCCACTGCAACCTTGTTCACTGTCTCTACATTAATGTCTCTTTAGACAGTTCTGCAAATTATTTTAGCCCTACTTGAAGAAGTTCTCACCAGAAAAACATTGGTGGTTGTTACTTGGTGGGTCTTGTTTCTTTTAGAATGTCCAGCAACTACTTTGTAAGCTGATCTTCTAAAGTGAACTATATTTGAGGATATAGTAGTGTGAAACTTTTAAAAAATAAACTTCTGCACAGATTTTCCCAGCAACACGGTATTGTAAGTGATCTCTGTTATAACCCAGAGTATTTGGATGCAAGTTTATTCTGTGCTCCTTTAGAAGGTAGGACCAGGTCCAAATAGTTTTAAGTTATAGGAGGGTAAATTTCGAGCAAGGTGACTTTAATCACTCCTCAGCAACTGGAAGGAATGTGAGGAGAGAAGTAATCTTTAAGATTTGGATGGAGAATCAAACTTGCAGGCCCTACCTGGACCATATGAGAGTCTAATTTTGAAAGTCCTCCACAGGTGTTCAGACCTATAGGAAGGTTTGTCCTTCCTACAGCAGTTTGCTAGATGAGGAAGAAAGGTGGAAGACGAGGAGGAGGTAGTACTCAGGGAGGGATGCAAGGAAGGGAGATAGCCCTGCCTGTTTTTGGCTGTAGTCCAACTTATCATTGGCTTTAGCCCTGCCCACTTCTTCCAACTCACCAATGACACTGCCTTTCTATTGTAGTGGGAATGCATGTGCCTGTGAGGCATGGGAAAATGCTGATGGCAGCAGTGCTGCTGGTAGGAATTTGCTGAGGAGCCAGGTTAAATGTGCCAAACAGCTAGCAGGCAGCAGTTGTGGGAGTAACACTGGCGGAGGATCTCTCAGAGACAATGGCAGTGGTGCCATAGTTACCACTTGGTAGAACTGAGCAGAATGAGGCATGATAAATATTTTTTAAATATCTTTTACCATAAACACCATATTGTGAGACAATGCAAAATGAAACAAGAGACAGTTCCAGAAGATGAAATTCTCAGACTGAATAGTAGTCAACAAGCTACTGGGGTAGAGCAGAGGACAACTAGGAGTAGCATTGTAGTTAACAAGACAGCTGGATAATGGACTTAAGCTGAAAGGGTGTTCAGCTGTTGATACACTCAGAAGTGAAAGGAAAGTCTGAAGCTGTACAACACAGATATTATAGGAACATGGGAGTCAAAGGAAGCTAGACATAGATTGATTGGATTTTGTCAGTTCAGCAGTTTGTTCATTGCAAACACATTCTTCAGACAACCAAAGAGGCAACTGTATACGAGGACATCACCTGGTGGTCAATACAGAAATCAAATAGACTACATGACTAGAAGCAGATAATGGGGAAACTCCATTCTCTCTGCAAAAAGAAGATCAGGAGCCGATTGTGGCACAGACCATGAACTCCTAATAGAAAGAATTAGAGTAAAGCTAAAGAAGAACATTAAACCATTGTGCCAAAATAAACCTGAAGAACATTCCCATAGAATTTAAAGATAATGTACAACATATATTTGCACTATTAAACCTAGTTGACCAGAATCCAGAAGAACCCTGCACTGAAGCCAGTGATACTGTTAGGGAGAAATGCAAAAAGATACAATCTGTAGCTGAAAAGAAAGAGAAGCCTCAATGGATGACAGATGCAACTCTTCAAACAGTTAAGTACAGATGAGAAGTAGAAATAAAAAGTGACTGAAACAGAGTCAGAACCCTAAATGCCACTGTTCAGTGACTTGTGCTCAGGGACAAGGGAAACTACTATAATAATCAATATAGAGAAATAGAAGATGACCACAAAAAAAGGAAGAACAAGAGACCTCTTCCATAAAATCTGAGAAATCAAAGAAAAATTTAAACCAAGAGATGCCCCGCAACCAGCAGGGGAGCATATTACATGATCAAAGAGAAATACAAAGATGATGGTAACAGTACCCAAAAGAACTATATAAAAGAAATGAATGGGTGACAGATGCATTCAAAGAAAAAACATTGAAGGTGAACCTCCAGTTTTAGAAAGTGAAGTGAAAGCTGCACTCACATCACTTGGGAGAAATAAATCATCAGTAACACATGACATACCAACAGAGCTGCTTCAGTCTACAGACACAGAATCTACTCTAGTTCTAACTAAACTCTGTCAACAGATATGGAATACAAAACATTGGTCCACAGATTTTAAATGCTCAGCATATATCCCAGTCCCCAAGAAGGGGTACTAGGGATTGCAGTAACCACAGGACCATTGCATTAATTTCCCATACAGGAAGCCCCCACCTTTCAACACCCCATTATCAGTGACTTGCTCTTTTGATGCTCCCAAATTAAGAACAAATTGCTTTATTTCTTTTTTTTAATTATATTTATTGAATTTTGTTCAACCAAGCAATATAAGAAAGGAGAATAGAACAAGAATAAACATTGATATGAAAAATGAAAAGAAGAACATACCATTCCAGTTTTACCAGATATACACATAAGTGCACTTCGGGCATAATCAATAGAGATTCACCGTAATAAATAAGTACCTTACCATAATCTACACAAATAATCTACACAAGGTATTCTACAGATTCAATTTCAAAACATAGGCCTATTGCTCTTTCCTCAGACTCTTTCGGAATTCTAATACCAAATCGGTTTTACTTAATTTGAACTTCCCTAGTGCACTAGTTTGTGTACACTTCTTTAAATAAACAGATTCTATTTCCACAAAACCTTTCCTAAACAAATAACATAGTAACAATTACATTTACAAATTTATAATTAACAACAACAAAAAAAGAACAGTTGTCGATTCACAAGCATTTTATAAAAAAGACTTCCCTCACTGCTGACTAAACAGCGTAGTTTTTAACTTGTCAGTCCCCCTTCCAAACTAGAAAGAGAGAGGCTGGATAAATAAATATCTGAGTACATTATATATACCCCTGCCTACAAACAGAAATAAGTTTATATCAGGGTATATACATACTTTCCCCAGTCTTTTTGCATCATCTCCACTTTCACGACTCTTTTACTATAGTCACCCTCTCTGAACCTCTAGTTGCTACACTTCCCGCTGCAAATCTCGTATTGCATAAGATCTTACGCATATTTTCCTCTTTATTTATTAATCACTCCCAATTTTTGTGTGTATATACTCCAAGGTTGGTTTCCAAGTTTTTAAGAATTCCTCATCTGGTTTGTTCTCTATCTTATATGTTAAGTTTCTCAGTCCCTGCAGCCAATTTCTCTATCCATTCTGTCTCAGGTGGTGTCTGTTCTTTTTTTTCAGTATCTAGCAAGTATGATTCTTGCTGCCGTGACCATATGCCATAACACCCTGCCATATCTTTGTTCTATTTGCTTATCCAACTGGAAAATCCCCAGCAAAAAGAGTTCTGGTTTTAAGTCTATTTTAACTTGAAGTGTTTTTTGAATTTTTGAACATATCCTCTTCCAGAATTCCTTGACCTTTTGACACCCCCACCATTGGTGGAAAAATGTGCCTATCTCTTTGTTACATTTCCAGCATCTGTTCTTGACATTCTTAAGCATTTTAGCAATTCTCACAGGTGGGAGATGCCACCTGAACCACATTTTTAATGCATTCTCTTGCAAGATGTAAGATCGTGTAAATTTACGACAATTTCTTCACACTTTCTGAATACCTACATATAACTGAGATGCCTTATCAAGTCATTGATAAGGATGTTGAATAGCACTGGGCCCAGGACAGAACCCTGTGGTATCCCACTAGTCACTTCTTTCCAGGATGAAAAGGAGCCATTGATAAGCACCCTTTGTGTTTGCCTGGTCAACCAATTACAAATCCACCTAACAGTAGCTTTGTCTAACCCACATTTTATTACCTTGTCTGCAAGAATATCATGGGGGACCTTGTCAGAGTCATTACTGAAATCAAGATACACTACATCCACAGCATTCCCTTCATCTACCAAGCTTGTAACTCTATCAATAAAAGAGGCTACTGTTAGGACGGAATATGGAAAAATGGGGAAAAAAGGGTGTCAGACAAGACTGCATATTATCATCCTATCTGTTTAACTTCTATGTTGAATATATCATGCATAAAGCAAGGTTACACTCAAAGGAGGGAGGTGTAGCAAGGAACATCAAGAATTTGAGATATTCAAGTAGCACAGTACTGCTAGCAGAAAATAGGAAAAGACTTGGAACGATTACTGAAGAAAGCCAGGGAATAAAGGCAGGTTTACAGCTGAATGTAAAAAATAAAGACCATAGATGATTTCCATAACTTTAAAGTAGACTATGAAGACATTGAAATAGTTTGAGATTTTCCATCCCTTGGCTTAGCCATTAATCAGGATGGAGACTGCAGTCAGGAAATGACAAGAAGCCTAGGATGTGGAAAGGCAGCTATGAAGGAACTAGACAAGTTTCTGAAGTGTAAAGATATATCATTGACTACTAAAGCTAGGATTGTCCATGCAATTGTGTTTCCAATTTCTATGTATGATTGTGAAAGCTGGACAATGAAGAAAGCAGAGAGGAAGAAATCAACTCATTTGAAATGTGGTACTAGAGAAGAGTTCTACAGATGCCATGGACTGCTAAAAAGACAAATAAATGGGTCCTAGGGCAAATCAATACTGAATTCTCCCTAGGAGCCAAGAGGACTAAACTGAGATTGTCATACTTTGGCCGTTTCATGAGAAGACACGACTCAATAGAAATGATAATAATGCTTGGTAAGGTAGAAGGCAGCGGGAAAAGAGGAAGACCACATTACAGATGGACAGACTCAATTGAGGAAGCCATGTCTGCAAGACCTGAACAGGGCTGTTGTTAATAAGATGACATGGAAGTTTCTCCTTCACAGGTCACCATGGGTCAAAGTTGACTTGATGGCAGTTAACAAAGCTTGCCTCTGAACTAGTGAAACCCTTGACAGAAAAATGGACTCAGCCCAGTATGTGATGACCCATTCAGATATTAAGGGCAACAAAAACTGGGTGGCATTCAGTGGAATTCAAAGAAGAAATAAGAGATGTATCTTAAGATGCACAAAAGATGATTGTTTGTTGGTAGAAAAGCCCAGTGTGTTTCAACACGTGTATTCTTTCGACTTTCATCAGGGGGATATATAAAATCATGAGAGGCCAACAATACATAAAATCACATTGCATAAAAGCATTATTACGTGTACATTGCCTACAGCAGTGGTTCTCAACCTTCCTAATGCCGCGACCCTTTAATACAGTTCTTCATGTTGTGGTGACCCCCAACCATAAAATTATTTATTTATTATTTGCAATGCCTCCCCCCACCGGCAAAGGCCGCCTCGCCGGCCAGGAACAAGGGGGGGTGGACAGGGAGGGAAAGAGGAGCTGCACGTCTCCCCTGGGAAAAAACTCCGAGAGCCCCCACCCCGGGCTCTACTTCTGCTTCGCTCTCATTTCCGCTGGGGGGGCAGTGTGGGAAAAGTTTCCAGAGTGTCGACCCTGGGTGGGGGGAGGAATCCCAGCACCTTTGTCTTTCGCGCCAGGCGCAGCTCGCCCCCCTAAAAAAGCACTGCCTTGTGGCCCTCTGGTCCTTCCGCAGCGCCCCCCTCTGTGGCGAGTGGGGTAGGGACTGTGGCGAGTGGGGTAGGGACTGTGGCGAGGAGGGGGCCTGCCCCCCGTGCTGCTGCCACCCCCCCAAGCTGGCCTGTCAGACGGGAGGTTCTCCTGGTAGCAGAGAAGGGGAGCGATTTCAGTCCCTTCTGAACTGGGGACAGGAAGACGCGAGCGTGTGGCTCGTGCCTGCGCACCACCACTCCTGCTGTGGCGACGCTGGGGCCGCACGTGCTCCCGCCAAAGGGGGCAGGAGGACACGAGCGCGTGGCTCGCGCTTGCGCACCACCACTCCTGGGCCTTTTCCGCACGTTACCTTATCGCGGAGGTGGGGGGTGCCGTTCGCGCAAGCAGGTTCTTGCGCAAGGTGCTCTCTTCACTGCTCCTTCATCCCGCAGAAGGCTTCCTGATTGCCCGACTGCCCCGTCCCTTCCTTCCACAGTACAGCCTGCGAATGGCACCTCCCACCTCTGCGATAAGGTAACGTGCGGAAAGGGCCCATGAATGATGGTGCGCAAGCGCGAGCCACGCGCTCGCATCCTCCTGCCCCCTTTGGCGGAAGTGTGTGCAGCTGCACACGCTCCCGCCAAAGGGGGCTGGAGGATGCGAGCGCGTGGCTTGCGCTTGCACACCACCACCGAGGAGGGAATGGAACCTAAGACCATCGGAAATACGTATTTTCCGATGGTCTTAGGTGACCCCTGTGAAAGGGTCGTTTGACCCCCCAAAGGGGTTACGACCCACAGGTTGAGAACCGCTGGCCTACAACCTGTGCATGTATTTAGCCCAGATACATCCATGTGCCCTAGAATGTTATCTGTATTTTTTCTACCATCTACTTACAGGAGATAAAAAAAAACCTTTCGGCTTCTGCTCACACGTGTTTGTTTGCCCAGTAAATAGTTAAAAAGTTCCTGGTTGAGAAATTTTTGAGATTTGATTCTAAGTATGTATGTGCAGGCTATAGGCAATGTCCAAAGTAAAAAAAAAAAAAAGATTTTAGGCAATGCATTATGTATTTTATGTATGTCAGTTTATGCCCCCTGAAAAAGCACATATGGACCAAAATGAGCATCCTCTTTTGAGCACCTTGAGATTTGACTCTGTTTAGTACTTTGTGTGTCTTCAGATATTGGCAAAATTTTATGGAGATGGCACTTCAAAGTTGTCAGATAGTGACTGACATTTATTTTGAGGCAGAAACTTATTTTTTTTAGGTAAGGAAAAGTGTCAGCAGTTGGCACATCCCTTCTTTATTCCCAGGAGCAGTTTTTTTTTTTAAGAGACTGAGGTATAAGACAGCACATAAGTCTGCATCCCTCTATTTATTTAATTCTCTTTTGAAGCTAGAGTTAATGTGCTTAATGTAATGTCATGACATCCTGTAGGTTAAAAGTCAGTACATAGATAACCATGGCTGGACTCCATGGATCTCAGTGAGAGAAGCAGATGCAAATATGTGCAAACCAACATGGAGTAGTAGAAAGAAGGAACTTTGTTGTTGTTTTTTGTTTGTTTTTATTTTGATCTTTTTGCTTGCTGCCCTGTGCTCCAGATGCTGGCTGTCCAAGTCTTAATTGTCATGATGATTATATCTTTTATAATTGCTGATACAGTACATGTGGATCTCAATCTAATTTAAAAGCAGAACCGGCAGTGGATAATAACAATTCCATACCCTCAGCAGCCACTAAGTAGGGGAGAAGCAGAAACCAAAACCAAAGGAATGATTAGGCAAGTAAATTGATGGCTTTGCAGTTTTTAATATCTAGGAACTCACTTTACTTTTTAAAAAAAGAGAATAATTATATTCAAACTAGCCCACATATCTGTGAAGTTCTTAAAATATCCTACCATACTAAATCTAGAACTCCTCTTCCTCACAATATTGAGACCTACAAAATAAAATTCAGCACCTCTGGGAAAATGAAAGAACTATGGTTGTAATAAATGATAGGTGCCCTGGAAGCAATTCCAAGCGGACCGATAGAACAGCTGAATAAAAATGCCATAAACATGGATTGCAATAGCACAATTACAAAAATGACAGTATTTGGAACATACCAGATTATCTGACAATATCTAAGACACCAAGATTCTTAGATAAAATTCTAATCCCTGATAATACAAACAAATCTGTCAGTATTATTAAATAGAACATAAAACTTAGAATTATTATTATTAACTAATATTGACATAAAAATAATAGCCCACCTATTAATAATATTTTAAAAATAGTACAATAAAACATTCAGCAACTAAAATAATCATTTCCCTCCTTGATGTGCTGTTTCCTGTCAGTTGGCTTTTAACACTTCAAACTGAGCTACTTGTAGTATCGAAACTATTGTCCCCTTTGTTTTGAGGTAGAAGAATGGTCTAAAAATAGTAATTGTGTCCACTGCCATATTTATAAGTGTTCTATGTGTCCTCATCTAAGGGTCTGCAGAAATGGAATAGTTTTTGAAATAGTTGTACCCTTTTTTTGCAGTGCTCATAGGAGTATTGATCAACATCATGAGAAGTCTTGTAACTTATATCCCAATTATGAGTTCAGTTCTTCAGACTTAGTCCCGTTCATTTAAGTGGGGCCTGATTTCAACTAAATTGGGGCATTCTGCCATTGTTGTCAGTGGAGGTTGATCAAAATAAACTGCCTGTATGGCTTTGCTGGAAGAGGAGGACTTGCAAGCAAGCAAGTCTTTGGTATCCCAAGGTTTCCAAAATCAAGTTTAGGCCAAAAGTTTTGCCTACCAAGATATTGCCACAATTTAATGGTGAATGAAGCTTGTTTTTATGAAAAGAGAGATTAATTTAGTGAAAGACCAATGGAGAAGGAAAGCCTGAACCTACCTAAGAAGGACTTTCCAGAACTACAGTATCACGATATTCCATGCCTGTTTTGTGTGGACAGTATTTGAATAAAATGGTGTTCCTTGCAGTAACTTATTAATATATTTCAGGTCTCTCCTGTTTAGAAGAGTCTTTGAATATGCTGAGATCTAGGAAATTCAGAGTTTAGATTCTTAAGACAAACTCCAGTAGTTGTCCTGTTCTGGGACTGGGTGTAGTTTCAGGCCTCCCCAAGAGTTCTTTCAGTGCCAAATACTGACACACATTACTGCTATAACTGATGGAGTAGGTGGCACAGTGTGGAGAAGCATTCCCCCAGTGAATTCAGCTAGTTCACACTGGTTTGCCAGAACTGGTTGTTAAAATTGTTAAGACTCAGAAGCTGGGGAGGTTAAAAGGAGAGACAGGAGTAGCAAAGAGGTCAATAGGAACCATGGGGAAGATCCAGAAGGGAACTGATTGTTGATTATTTTGAGTGGCGCCACTGGTTCCCACCGTTTCACTGACAGGGTCCAGCATTCCTTCATAGACAAAGGTAAGACTGGGCCCCTAAACAAGTTCTACCTAGACTTAACCCTCAGCCGCAATCAAATTCCCCATTGCTGTAATATGGGAAGCCTGGACTGGGGTGCCATGTTTCACGTAGGGCATGGAATCCATGTTTTTCTAAAGCAAGCCAGGGATTCATATGGTCAAAATGCTGAATGGAACAACTCAGGGTTGATATGCAGGAATACATGATCCTCCAGATGGTGGTAGGCTGAAAGTGCCACCTGTAGTAGCCAGTGTAACTAATTGTGATGGATGATAGGAGCTGTAGTTCAGCAACATTTAAAAGGTCATGTGTTCTATATCTCTGGCCTAGTGGATTCAGTGCTGAGACAGTGGTGTGAAATGAGAGGCTGTCTCTCTAACCACCATGCACTGCACTTATGTCAGTTATAACAAAATGTTTCCCTTTTTGCTGAGAGCTGTAGGCATTCTAGTTTTTTTAGTGTAGGAGTAAAATAGACAGTACCACTAGCATTCTTTCATGTTGAAATCGTTTGCTAGGTCTATATTACATCAAGAGACTGGAGGATAGAGCCAAGAAAACAGATGCAGCATACTTTCATGACTATATGCTGGGACTATAAAATCTAAGTAATGCTCATGTTTTGGCTTCTTTCAGCTGTTGTTTCCTTCTCTAAGAATGTATTATTCCATGGTGCTACAGTTCTATGTTACATGAAGTAACTAATTATAGAAAACCTGGATTCCAGATTTCTACTTCATGTTTTGCCCTCTTTGGATCTTGTTTCTGCATCTGTACCATCTTTTAGTATGTGTTATCTCCATAACCCACAGAGAAGAGTTGATCTAGCTGGTTGAAACAGTATCATTTTGTGGCTTGCTAAAACAAATCTCCTGCACTTAATGGGTTTTAACGTTTGGAAGACGTCACTAATTAGCCTTAAGACTGGAAGGCCTTGGGGAAATTTTCAGTCAAGATTCAAAACGAAGTCTGTTAAGGATTATATTATTACTAAGGAACTGAGTCCTGCTTCCACTTTAACTATACGCCTTAGAATGCCTCATTCTTGCCCATGTCCCTGTGTGAGTCAAGCTGTTCAAAGCACACTTCTTCTTTACAGCTCCTCTGGAACCACAATTCTGGAAAAACACTAATGCTCATCAATGCTTGTAAAAGGGATCTCTACACAAGGGATGTGCACACACCGCATCTTAAACACGTAATGTACACCTTTGTATTGGGGAACCCATGGCAAGATATCTCCAACCCATTTCTTTTGATTTATGAAAACTCTCTTCCCAAACTGAAGCTTTTAAAAAAATTCCCATAATATTTGTTTAACTCTTCATTCCTGCCTCAAAAGAGTTTCATGCTATCACTTTTTATTCACCTTTCACCCTTCCCTTTTGTCTCACATCTCCTTCCCCAAGTCCATTTTTAGTACTTTTTGGATTTTGGAAGTTAGTGTGCAAGGTGACATTACAAGCCATTGTCAACCTTTGCTTTTACCATAATTTCATTTCTTTTCACACAACATAACTGTGGATTGTTGACTGTCCTGAGTTCTTAGGAGGTAGAGCAGGTTCTAAATCAAATAAGTAACATTTACAACAGAATGTACTTGAAGGTTAAGATGATTAACAATCCATAATTCATAAGGAACCACCCTGTAGCCAGAGATCAGAACTGACTAGTTAACATCGACTAAATATAAATTAATTTGGAAATTTTCTAACAAAAGGGGCAACTTAAATTTATTTTGATTTTAATTTATTAAGTTGAGATTTCAGCATTAATTACAGAATTAAGTTGTTAATTAAATGGAGTACAGTGTTAAAGAGTCAGCAAATTTTATGTTTTCCAGTTGGTTTCTTTATGAAAAGCCTAGTACTTCTGCATTTTGCACAAATATTTCTTCTATGCTGATTCCTCAGGGTTCAGAAATTACTGAGGTAGTTCTATTCTCTTCTACACTGAAAATTGCATAGAGTTTTACATTCTTAACATAGGAATTTTGCTGGGATCCACACGGAAACCAGTAAGCTAAAGAAATAAAGAGGAAGAGAAATGAGATTATAAGGAATGGAGAGTGGGAAAACAATAGAAGGGTTTTTGGAGGGATGGATGAGAAAAAGATGTTAAAATGCAATTTTCAGAAATCAGTGCAGCCCTGTCCTTTTCTCCCCAACTCAAAACAGGGACCAGGTTAATTGAGGAGAAAATAAGATCCTGGATGGCATTTTTCAGCCTCTTTCATCTAAGGCTTCTAGTGCTAAGATTATTCTTAAATTTAAATGGCAATTTAACATAAATTTAACAGATATGTTTTCCCCATTTCTAACACCAGTGGAATTGAATAAATTTTAAGATTATTAATGATTAAATAAATGCATTAACCCTTTTCTACCAACTTTCCTGTCTCTGTCAATAACTGATGCTCATAGTCTATCCAGGGGGAAAGTCTTTTTCTCTTCTTGCATTGGAATATGAAATACTGTGTTTTCTTCTTTAAATGTGCACTCACTCTCATTCCCTCTATCTTGCTTTCCATTTCCTCTCTAACTACTATCAGTGTACCAATGGAAAAAATAATTCATGTTCTGTGGGTCCATCACTGGAGACTCAGGTGGGCTCCATGGCTCAGAGTGCTTAGCTCCAGCTGGCCCACCATCTGTGCCTCTCCTGGGCAGGGATAGCCAAGGCTCTTTTTGCACCTTACCTGGTGCCACTGGCATCGTGCGGGGATTGCGCGAGAAGCCTCCTCCGAGAGGGAGTTGTGTTCCCTGTGATTCCCTCCACACCAGCTCTGTGCTGGACAGAAGAAAGCGCGATAGCTCCGCCCCTTCCTTCCAAAGCGCAACCGGGTACTTTCCCAGGCTCCGCTGGGGGAGGAAGCGCGATGACTGTGCTTCCTGACCTTCTGCACACAAGGTAAGTGCAGGAGGGACGTGGGAGGGACGTGCAATTGAGCATCATTTTCGGTGAAGAGCCAAAAATGATGTCTAGCGCGATTGCCACGTGATTGCCACGGGAGCAACGCACAATTGTGAGGACGTCATGCGGAGCCGTCCTCACCATCCCATGTTGCTCCCGTGGCCATTTTGTGTTCAAAGTTGCGTGCGAAAAGGGCCCTAGTTGCAGTAGCTCAGTTATATTACTGAAAACACTTGACATGGTCTGCCTTTGAAGATAACTCACAAGCTACAGTTAGTACAAAATACAGCAATAAGATTTCTGAGTCAAGGTTTCAAGGTGGTGATAATAACATTCAAAATCCTGAATGGCTTGAGACCTTGATTTTTGAATAAGAGCCTCTTACTATATGTGCCTGCCTGAGAAGGGGGGTCAGCTAGAAGAGCTCCCCTCTGTCTCCCACCAGGAGGAGCAAAACATTATTGAAGTATGTGGTAGAGCAGAAATGAGCAAAAAATGGCCCATGGGTCAATTTTGTGGCCCCCAGGACCAGGTCTACATAGAGACTACAAAATGCAGTGTTCAAACATGAATCAAAGAACACAAAAGACAGTGCAGACTGATCCAGCGAGAAAAATCAGCAGTAGCAGAACATGTTACAAACCAACCTGGACACAGAATGCTATTTGAAAGCACAGAAATTCTGGACCATTCGGACAACTGCTATGTCAGGCTACACAGAAAGGCCATCGAAATCTATAAACACCTGGACAATTTTAACAGGAAAGAAAAAACTCGGAAAGTAAACAAAAGTTGGCTACCAGTACTAAAAAACACTAAAATCAAGACTCAAAAATATGCCATTGAACACCACCCAGACTCAGGAAAAAATATAATGGATTGCTAACGAGTACTTAAATGCACACACAACTGTTATGCACATCCCCTGACTAACACCACCCCCCTGGGGGCTAGTCCAATGGGCTATCTCACAGGCCAGCTGCATCACTAATACATCACAAATGCAAATCCCTTCCACCCGGGGACTACACAAGTATATTTACTCCATTCCACCTCCATGTCTCCAGATCCTCTGAAGATGCCAACCACAGATGCAGGCAAAACGTCAGGAACAAATACTACTAGAACACAGCCTCATAGCCTGAAAAACCCACAACCATGGATTCTGGCTGTGAAAGCCTTCGACTTTACAGTGAAGAGATGGATCTAAAAGGTGCTTTGGGCTAACCAGCAGAGCTTATGGTGGAGAATGTTGGGAGTTACAGTCCAAAAAATATCTGGAGGGCTGCATGATTCCCACTCTTGTTCAAGAAAATAGCAGAACAATGTAATTAATAGTAAATATATTGTTGTTGTGTGCCTTCAAGGCATGTCTGGCCATTTCCACACTAGACTGTTATAGCACTGTTATTCCACTTGCAACATCCTATGGAATCCTGGGGTTTGCAGTTTCGGGAGGTTCCGGCCAGGAAATGGCCTCTGACTTATGGTGACCCTAAAGTAAACCTACTATGGAGTTTTCTGAGGTTGAGAGTATGATGCTCCCAAGATCACCCAGTGGGTTTCCATGGTCAAGTGATACTGAACCCTGCTCTCCAGGGTCGTAGCCCAACACTCAAACCACAACACAAGGCTGGCTCTCAACAAATAATGCACATTTTACAAAAACAAAAACAAAAAACAAACCTGCATTAGTTTTATTATGACAGTCATTTGGTTTTGTGAGTTCATATATATTTACAGGGAATTTTATTATTACAATTTTATTGTGAAATACATACACTAAAAAAATAATACTCTTGACCCTTATTAGAACAATTACTGTGCTTACAAACTTTCTTTTTCACAAGTGGGACCGGCTACAAAGTGTTGCAATGTGAAGTCTCTTGTTCAGATTTGAGCTAGCTAGCCATGTCTTTTCCAGGCTCTTTCTTTCAACCTTCCCACAATCTACTGCCCCATTGTTTTCCCCAAATAGATGCTGTGCTATATCCTTTGACCTATTTTGGGGTGGTGGTGATTCCCATGTTAGTTTTCCCCTCCTTAAGACTCTTTGTATCTTTTTGGAGGTTCCCTCCTGTCTGCAAATGTTGTGATTTTGAGGAATCACACTAGGAGAATGAGTTTGCTACTAGGATAGATGGGATCCTCCTAATTACCCGTGTTGCTGCAGGCAACTTGGAAGCGTTTTAATGCTGAAAGATCAGTGCAGAGCTGAACATGCCAATAGTTAAACAAAGTACAACTGAAACAGCCACTATAAATAGGGTCACTTTCAGAGTTAATGGGCAATGCTCCTTGAAGGGAGTTTGGACTGAGCAGTCATTATTCATGTTTATTACATTTCAGCTGTAAACAATCTTTTCTAGATGATCATACTGCCATTCTTTTTCTTTGCACTGTACTCATTGCCATTGTTCTCATAGTTTGAGTATAGTTAATTAGTTACATGTTAAATAGCAAGCCCCAAATTAGAAAAGAAAGGAAGAAAGAAAGGAAAGAAAGAAAGAAAGAAAGAAAGAAAGAAAGAAAGAAAGAAAGAATCGTAGCTATTATTTATTCTGTGAAACGTTAAGGTACCTGGTGGTTTGGTAACATTTGGTTTCGGTGAACACGCTTGACCCCTGGTGTCAAATGTAAACGGCATCCATTATACAAAGCTAACAGAAGTGATGCTACTTTGGAATAAGGGATAATGTTTCAAATTTTATTTTAAATACATTTACAGGGGGTGCTGCAAATATTTGAGTAAACGAGTTCTGTTTATCTGTTTAGCACGATAACCAAACAACTAAGTCTGTCTGTCATAGGCTTTTCAGTTTTTAATATTTTGAGGAAGTTGTGTTTCGTTTCACAGCATGTATTTTGAAGGAAGATTGGCAGGCTTCTGATTAAATCTCTCTCTCTAATTTGATTGTTTCAAAGGATGGCGGGTGGGGAAGAGAAATCACTGACATTCAGTGAATTGAAGCAATTCAGTAGAAATACAATATAGTGTCACTCACCCAGAGTTCTTGCTGTTCATTCAACCAGGCTAAGATTTGCGCACTCTGAAAGATTCCTTAAGCCTGTGTGAGAGCTATTTGTTGTGCATATTGTAACTGTAACTTAGCAACCTACATTGTGATGCACACCTTCACAAGGCCTATGAACAGTGGAGTGGAAAAGAGGGACAAAAAATATTGCAGGCAGAAAGACCAAAGGAAATTTGTCACAGCATGTGTGGTATACTCTTTATCATAACAATGAACTTTACAGCTTTCTCTCTCTTTTTTTAAAAGAGATTTAAAGTATTTATGTATCTTCAAGAATGACATGGCAGATCACATATTTCTTTTGTTTTTTGAAAGCAGATTGCCCTTTTAATTATGACATGGTGTTTATCAGTTGAATACATCTAAAGTTGGTTTTCCAGATTAATCATTTTGAACTAGTATGCTCTGTGAATAGAATATGATAAGATCCTCTTTTGGTGACTGTGTGGTTTGTATTTTTCTGCAAGGCATGATCTTACTGATGCAGCTGAAGTAGTGGAAACTGCACCTGAATGATTCAGCATCCTGAACCTAATGTTCCATGTATGTGGCATGAACAATATTCCAGTCGCCAGGATTCTTACCATGTAAATAATGAATTTCTGAATGTAAATAGTTTAGCACTAGAATACAGCTCTGATTTGCACTACAAAAACCCTGGCTTAAAAAAAATCTTTTGTTTTTCCAGCCTCTGAGCATTTGCATGGGACTCAGCTTCATGCAATATGTATTTAGTTACCAAGAAGCAAACACATGGCAACAGTTTGTTGTAAATGAATGGAGCAATTGCAGCATTGTAACTCATATGATCAGTTCTGCAAAACACTATAGAAATAAGTCAGTACTTGCCTAAATGAAGATGCATTTCTCTTTGTGTTGTCAGCATGGTAATTAAATCCTGAAAGCACCTTAGTAACTTAAAGTACCTGTCAGCATTTACTGCTGTTTGCCTTAAAGTGGGTTTCAGTGTTTATGTGATCTGCAACAATAGTAAAATATGGTATAGAATAATATAGTATACCTAATGTTATGAAGTATAATATAATATAATATAATATAGAGATGTGTATGTATCTGCTCTGAAATCTCCAGAGTTCTTTAGGAATTTGCACATGAATATCAACTTTCAGCAAAGTATAGGCACTTGTTATAACATGTTCTTTATATATTTCTATCTGTGCACATAAAAAAGAGCCTATCAATAGCTTATTTCCAAGTCTCTCATAACCTGATGCACAGTGGTTGGAGACAAAACAGAATGGATAGCTCTTTCCATCATGCTACACTGAATGAGTTTTCCTGGGTGTCATCAGTGGAGCTGGAATGGTGGATTTCCTTCCCATTGCTGCAAAGGAATAGATATGCTCTTTTCATTCATACACATTTTCAGCCCTCTGAAAATATACTGTTTCGTATGAAATAATGTTCATTTGTGGAAGCTGTCTCTATAGAGAAATGAAATCTTACACCACTCTATGATTCTATGAAAAGAAGAATCTCCACCTTTAATATGAATGGTGGCGATGTTACGTTATAGGAAGCAGACCGTGTTGGGAACCTCTCAAAGATTCAGTTTTATCACAGAACAAGTTTAAGGTCAAGTGCTTTCTTTTGATAGGAGTGTCTTTTCATAGCAGAATGACTGAATGAAGGCTCATGATGTCACATTAGTCATAATACTGAGAAACTGGCGTAAAATGCACATCTGTTCTGTTTTTGTTCTCTGCACTTGACTTGACCCCCATCTGAAATCCCAGTAAACTTGGCAATAGTTCACATAGCATGCTGGAGATATTTAGTAAAGCTTGCTACAAGGTTAGTGAGCTTTAAGATAGAATTTTGAAAGATTTTAATTTAGCTGCTGGTTCCTTTTGGTAAATATACTTGAACACTCTTAGTATTTAAATATACATACATACATACATACACATACATACACACATAAATACAATTAATATAATATAAATACAATTAATTAATTAATTGTATTTGTATGCTACCGTTTCTCACAAAGTGGGACCCAAGGTGGCTTCCAAAAAAGTTAAAAGACATTTACAACTTTTAAATTGATTGAAGTCTTAAAAACATATACAATTATAAAAACTTACATTTTTTTAAAAAAGCCAGCTTAATAAATAAATATAAGTTCCCCAGCTCACCCACTAAAAGCCTGCTTGAAAAGAAATGTCTTTGTCTGCTGGAGAAAGGAAAGTAGGGAGGGGGTCAGCCCTAGCCACAGGGTGGGAGCAGCTGCTGAGAAGGCAACTATTGTCTAAATAACATTGTGCTGAATGGAGAGTTTACAAGTAACTATTTAAAAAGTAAACAACCCAGCTTTATGTAAAACAGAGTTATCAGCTGTGAATCATAAGAGGACCACCCCTACATCTGTCTTGTACTTTTCTTTTGCAGGAAGTCCCCACATTTTGACACCTGGTTATCTGACAACTCGCTTTTTTGACACTTCCAAATTAAGGGCTAGGTTCCATTAATTTGACAGAGGTTTTGCTGTTTCATCAGTTCTCCTTGCCTGTAGAGGCTCAGTCTGAACCACTCGTACATGTGTGCTGCTCACAAAGCAAGCTGAGAGGGGGGAAAGGTTCTAAGCTGGCTAAGAGACTTTGCAAGCGGCACATGCATGGTCAGTCACAAGTGAGCCTCCATAAGTCTTTCATGCCTTCTACTGTACAGTTCAAGGATTCCACTTTTCAGCAAATTCCATTTACTGACAGCACTCCAGTCCCTAACCTGTCAGATAAGTGGGGGAAGCCTGTATCTAACTCCTCCACTCATTACACTTTTATACCAACATATACTGCAGAAGTTGGAGGACAGTAAGGGTCAGACATTGACCTTGTCTGCTCCCTAACAACTTTTGATGCCCTTCATGAAGTTTTCCTACACTCGTTCTGTGGCCATTTCTGGATTCATCAAAAGCCCTCCACTGTCTTGGTTCACCATATCCTGTAGCCTTATATCCAGTACCTCTGCCACTGATTCTTTGCCACCTCTTTGGTCATCCAGAAATCTCCTACTTATAGAAGGCTGGATACATTCCTTCTTGCTTCCCCGTATGCTCGGAATGGCTTTGGAGAGTGCTGTGATGCTATCTCAGTTAATTTCTTCAGATCCTTCCTCCACCTTTTCCATGAGCTCTTTGACACAATCCTAGTGTCCATTCTTTATTTTAACTCACTCTGTAATTCACCTTCCAACTCACCCTAAGCACAAGAAACTGAAATGATTGTGCATTCCATTCCTGTTTTTCTGTGCCTTCCCTTGCTTCCTGGTTTAATTTGAGATTGAATGCTTATCTTTACACTTAGACATTATATAAATGGGAAATAAGTATCTGAGAGCCAAATTCCATTTTGTGAAGAGTCTTGGGGCACATTCCAGAAGTGGGTGGAAGTAATGATGTGGGCTAGACCAAGGACAGATGAGGAACCAAAGCAAATAGGGTGGGTCAAGATGCAATTTGAATATCTCCCCTCCAAGTATACAAGCACAGCTTAATTGTGGGGAAAGTCTGCACAGGAGTACATCCCAGTCTGGTAGCTGTCAGGCCTGGAAGGCACAACTCGTTTCTATGCACAATATTTAAGAAAATTCATGGTACTGAAAATTCAAAAGCATTAAAACATACCTTTATATCCAATCAATTATTAACCACAGAAAAGACCTGAGGAACCAAATAGGGAATCCGTTGGATTCTGATGTAGCAAACAGCCTTTATATCAGGTTCTCTTTCCCTGATATAAAATAATAAACATAATGTCAAAGCCTCAGATTAAAAGAGACAGTTGCCTTTAGTGATGGAGGATGAAGTGCTGATGGACTGAACCTCTAACAAGGAAGCTGTGCCATTGCAAAACAAAGCGCAGAATATATACATTCCATTTATTCTGGTGAAACATGTGAAAACTTTGCAATAACAGGAGTTGTAAAAATAACACTCTGGCTTTTGATCTTGCCAAGGTCTACACAAAACACCCCAAAGAATAATGCTCCCATGGACTGTACTGTCTCTGTCTCTGTCTGTCTATCTGTCTGTCTGTCTCAGAGTCTTTCTCTCTCTCACCCACACCCACACCCACCCACACCCACACACCATTTTAAAGAATGAGTTTAATGAGGGAAGAGTAAATCACACTGTAAAAGAGACTGAAGCTGAAGTTGTCTGCCTGCTCCTCAAGCCCTTGACAACCACATCTGGAATCTGCATTTTCACCCACTTTTAAAAGAAGATTGATAGCCTGTCCTTGCATGTCATTTAAGCAAAGTCATTTCCCCCATTCTGATAGTAGAAAGGGCCCCTCTGTTTTATCCTCACCACATCTCCACTTTCCTAATTTCATTTGAGGCAGGTGTAGAGTTGACAGCATGTTTGATTGCTGATGGTGTTTCTTCAGGCAGGTTTGCACTGGCTGATACTTTCATTTTCTCATGAATCAAGTCAATTTGTTCTATTTTTGTTTGTTCAAAATACTCTTAACTGGTTGCGTGTATCCCGATTCTTCCTTTATTTCTACCCTTTAGTGCAGCCAGAATACACTGGGTATTTACATGACTATGATTCTCCTCTTTTCTTTTAATGAATACACTGCTTTGTTTGTTACTTCCCTTTGTACTCTCAGTCCTGCTGATGTTTTTAAAAACCTCAAAGAAAGCCAAAAATAACAGGGCAACATCTACTAAAAGAATAGATGGTGTAGCATTGTATATAAATAGAACACTCTATTTTGTAAGAAGATTTATTGTGTGGGAGTTCCAATCTCCCAGGAAGTGGGTTATTATTAATCACTGGCAAAATGTTCTTGAGTGGACACATGTGAACAAATCACTGCTGTGAAGCTACATGAGATGATTCCTATCAGAAGAGCTATGATTAATGGGAACAGATAAAGATGATACATGGTGGAATTATACTGGTAACATGAGAAATATATTTACCATTTCCACATTTTCATTCTGGTCTGCTGGTATACTTCATTTGCTAACATTGTGCTGGCATGTAGCATACTAAGACCAATGCTGACCCATTAAAAACAAACCTCTGTCCATAGCACCCATCTCCATTTCTAGCCTGGCACTGAAAGAGGTAATGGACCTGAACAGCTAGATTTGTTGGCACAAGGTGCCATTTTAGTTTTCTCACAGTGCAATGTCTAGAACTCACATGTTGTTTGCCCAGTATTATGGAGGGTATTAATATTGATCGTAATAGCAGTCTCAGCAGTGCTGGTCCTAGAGCTCAGAAAAATTTTATTTTTTAATTTAATTATTATTTTTTGACTACATCCAACAGAATCCTCTTTCTTGGCCATTACAGTCCAAAAAAGCACAGTTGTCAAACTCTAACAGGGCAGTACTCCTTTCAGAGATGGTCTTAGGCTGCTGCAAAGTTCTGCTTGGAAGAGGCCATACAAACTGAACTTACTATCCCAGGTAATCCTTTGCTGTTCTGCCTTTTCAGCTGCTTTTAGAATGTTCCAGTTTCACTCTCCTCCTCTCACTTTCCCTCTTTGTTCTCAGCTTTCTTCAGTTGGTGCAAACTGAAGTCAATGTGCAGAAGTAGTTTGCACTCAATTAATTCAAGAAGGGGAATAGGAGGGAAGTGGGCAAAATCTTGTGTTTCCCAGTGGGCTCAGGCAAAAGCAAACTGCTGTAGCCTCCCCTGTTTTGTCTTGTACTTCCTCCTTAGCAACTTTTGCCACTGTGGCAGCACTCAGATGTTGTTTGTCTAGAAGTGAGCTGGTTTCATCTGTGAAAAGTTGGAAGGCATTGTGTTTTTCAGGATAGAAGGGGAATACATCACTATAAACAAGGAAATGACTGAGCAGACTAAGGCTGCATCTCTAGCTGACAAGATTAACTGAGCTGTCCTCCATTTGAAGAAAGTGTCCGTTCTTTGCGCAGACAGCAATTAAAGAAAACTGTTAATATATTTTTAAAAAAAAGAAAATGTAAAATCTGCCTCCAGAACAATGGGCCTTTGGAATCAAAAGTTTGAGGAAGGTTTTTTTTTTTTTTAAATCTTAGGAAGTTCCATGTGATCTTGTTTCCCTTTTTGTTGTTTGCTTGATCTTATACTCAGAACTATCTACTTTGCATTTATCGTGGAAAATTTGGACATTTGATTTCTTAGCTTAGAGGCATGTTATGATGAACCTTGAGATGCCTTGCTTATTGTATACCAATCAAGATAAACAATCTTTATTAAACAATTGGTTCTGAAGGGAATGTGGGCAAGCCCATTGAATATGACTTAACTAAACAAATAAGGAAAGACCTCCCTGGGTTGGCCCTATCATGATAGCTATGATAGCTAAACAAAGTTATGATAGCTATATTTAAATATTTGATGGGATGTTACATGTGAGATGGAGCAAGGTTGTTTTCTGTGGCTCCAGAAACTAGGGCGTGGAGCAATGGTTTCAAACTTCAGGAAGAGAGATTCCATCTAAACATCAAGAAGAACTTCCTGATGATAAGAGCAGTTCAACAGTGAAATATGCTGCCTCAGAGTGCGGTGGAGTCTCCTTTGTTGGAGGTTTTTAAACAGAGGGTGGATGGCCGTCTGTTGGTGTATTATTTTGATGCTTTGGTGGTATATTACTGCATGGCAGGGGTTGGACTAGTTTCTTCCAACTCTTATAATTCTATGATTGTATGAGGCAGAATGAGATTGCCACCTCAGGAGATGATTTTGGGTATCAAAAAAAGCAGCAAGGTTGTTATTTATTTAAATTATTGAATACTATTTACTCCCTGGAGAGGTACTTGTGAAACTTTCTGTCCCAAGTGTCAAAAAAATGACCAGGATTGGATCCTATTGATCTTTACTTTCGTTGAGTGCATCTACCTTTACTTGTTTTGCCTCAGACAGAAAAATGTCTTGGGCCAGCCTGCTTGTTTCTAATCTTGAAATCGTTTCCTCAAGAACAAAATTTCTTAACTGAGAATACTAGTTTGCCTCAGAAAGGTTACCTTTTCCTTTCTGTTACACAGTAATGCCTGCTATCAGGCTTTAATTGTCATCTGAAATAGGTAAAACAAAACAAAAATAGTAGAGATAGATACCATATACTACAGGATTTCTTCTTGTCTCCTGTTTCTTCTATGAGACATTTATAATTTTTTTATTTTATTTTTTTATTTGATGAAACTGATCCTAGAGAGCTAATCAACTAACTTTTAAATACCTGATCTAAACTGATCCACAAATTTTTAAATATTTCCTTCTCCTGAAGAGAAGCTTGATGAAAGCAGTTAATTCTTTGGAGTGCATTGTTTGCTACTGTAAGGAAACTTTGGTCCTTTCCGCATGACACTCTTATGACACGATTATTGCACTTTCAACCTCCTAGGGAATCCTGGGGTTTGCAGCTTCGGGAGGGGCTGGCCTGAAGCTGCAAACCCCAGGATTCCCTAGGAGGTTGAAAGTGGAATAATCGTGCTATAAGAGTGTCATGCAGAAAGGGCCTCTATTTCTGATGATTGACAAATGCCATTAGAAATACTACCTGTAGTCATAAATCAATGGCCTCCTACTGGAAGACACTGTGAAGAAACATGACAGCCTTCATCAGCAGATATCCTTAATTATTACATACAGGAAACAAACAAGAGAGGCAAGCTAAAAATAACCCTTTGACACAGCAGTGACTCCTTATACAAAAGTCCACATGTGAAGGCATATTAGAACATTGTGAGATAACTGCTGAGCTGATTCCTCTATCCCTTCCTCCACCCCACAGTGTTGCTTTTTAGAGGAAGAAAAGGGGATCGTTAAAGGCAGGCAAGGAAAAGAGAGTGCAATTTGGTTCATTACTGTGAGAAAGAAGCTGTCAACTTGTCACCTTCTTTCATCTTCTCTCCGCCCTTACCCTTTCTTGATCCAGGGAAGAGAGACTTTAAATCAAACAGTCAGAATGAATGATGAAAAACAGCACAGTGGATGTGAAACAAAAAGAGTGCAATCAAGAGAGGTAATGGGGCTGGATTTGGGGCATCATCTGGAGGCAGTAGAGAACACTCAGCTGTTTGTTTCCTTTCTTTCTCTGGGGCAGAGTCTGGGACTTGAAAGGCCTTGTTGAGGAAGGATTTCCCTGTCTCTCGGTGACAAACAAAAGGCAGGGCTTGCATAGCTCCTCCATCTCTGAAGCATAGATCCCAATTTTATGGTAAGATCAGGGAACAGTAAAACCAGAGAAGCAAATAATTTGTTTCTCTGCTTCCCTGGTTTTACCAGAGGTTTCCCCCTCAGACAGAGGAGGAAAAAATGTTCACTGTTTTAAAAAGAGACGGTGCCCATTTTGTGTAATCTCTGCCACTGTGGCAGAACTAAAACTTGCAAAGATATGACATGAACAAAATATCTTTTGTTGGAACCATGGCTGTACAGAACAATACAGCTATTGTCTACAGATAAGTAAAAGCACAAGAATAATAACAGTCGATAGTCCTTCTAAAGCTGAAGGGAACAGCCATTCTCACTTGTAAACATTGTAGCCAACCATTTCTAATGCTCATCTAATCAACCCGAGAGCAGGGAACTTCGACATTTATTTTCTCACAAAGAATTTTAGGTCCTTTCTGCACCTTACCTTGCTCTGTTGCTATCTGGGTGTCATCCCGACAGCACTTCTGTGGGGATGGGAGCATGTCCCTAGTGCTCCCTTCCTCACGCGACCAGATGCCTGCAGAAGGGAGTGTAAGAGACATGTCCCTTGCTTGTGCACTGCAGCCAGCCTTCTTCCCATGCTGCAGTTGGCAAGGAGGCGCATGATTGCACTTATGGCCCTTCTGCATTGCCAATGGTGACAGAAGTCTCATGCCATTGGGGGTCATTGACAGAGTTTCTTCGTCAGTGATATATCCAAGATTGCACTGGTTGGTGATGTGAGAAAGGTGGGACCATGACGACATCATGTGGAAGCGTCATTGTGGTTCCTCTCCTCTCGTGTCCCCATGCCAGAATGCCACAGTCCTGCAGAAAGGGCCTTAGTTTCTAATTCAAGGAACAACAGAAACAAGAAACTTACAAACTGCAGCTTGTATGACAGAGCTCTATAACAACCACACTGATGTAACAGACACACAAAAATGGTTTTGCCTCTCCTTTGCTACATAACCGTGTGCAGATAGATCAGTTCACCTTATATAAGGTGAAAAGAGCCTGAAGACATTGTTCGAATCCTCAGTAAAACAATCTCCCTCTTTCTCTTCCTTCCTGTCCCCCAATCTCTCTCTTCTACTTCCTATAACTCTACCTCTCTTTCTTCTTTCTATACCTCAACTAAGTGACACCCAGCCTACAGAGGAAGCCCAACCATTCAAGAGCAATACGCCTGCAATTTACTCCGTGGGAGGGCTATTCATAGGGCGGCTAAGATCTCAAGGCCTGGACCTGCGGCTTTGATTTTCATGGGTCATCTCCAAGTAGGAGATAAGGGTGAAAATTCTCCAGTTTTCCAGGCATGAGGAAAGGGCTTGGTGCAAATCCACAGCTCACTTAGTAGAGCAGGAGCTTGATACAATTTGCAAGGATGAATTGATTTGTTGATGCGACTTGCAAAGATTCTCCAGAGGATGGAGGATAGCTGGATACTAGTACGTGTGAAAGGGATCTAGGAGTCTTGGTAGATCACAAGCTGAACGTGAGTCAGCAGTGTGATGCAGTAGCCAAGAAAGCCAATGCAATTCTTGGTTGCATCAATAGGAGTATGGTGTCTAGATCAAGGAAGGTAATGGTACCACTCTATTCTGCATTGGTTAGGCCTCATTTGGAATACTGTGCCCAGTTCTGGGCACCTCAATTCAAGAAGGATATTGACAAGCTGGAATGTGTCCAGAGGGCAACCAAAATGGTGAAGGGTCTGGAAGCCATGCCCTATGAGGATAGGCTTAGGGAGCTGGGTATGTTTAGTCTGCAGAAGAGAAGGTTAAGAGGGGACATGATAGTCATGTTTAAATATTTGAAGGGATGTCATGTCGAGGAGGGAACGGGCTTGTTTTCTGCTGTCCAGAGACTAGGACAAGGAGCAATGGATTCAAGCTGCAGGAAAGGAGATTCCACCTGAACCTCAGGAAGAAGTTCCTGATGGTCAGAGCTGTCCGGCAGTGGAATATGCTGCCTTGCAGTGTGTTAGAGTCTCCTTCTTTGGAGTTTTTAATCAGAGACTGGATGGCTATCTGTTGGGAATGCTTTGATGTATGTTCCTGCATGGCAGGGGGTTGGACTGGATGGCCCCTGTGGTCTCTTCCAACTCTATGATTCTACGATTGCTATGATTTACCTAGTCAGCTTCACTAGGACACACCCTCAGCTCTGGCCTTATTCACTTTCTGACTAGGAGCACATAGCAAGGTTAAATGGTCCTTGGTGGAAGCCTATTTGCAGTACAGACAAGTTCCATTAATTTGATCAGGGGATCTGCTCTTTCCATAGGCAAGGCTTGGGACTGTGCATGCAATCAGTACCAATCCAGTCCCTATAGACAAAAAGAACTGATGAAGGAGTAGGTCCCATGTCAAATTAATGGAATTTGTCCTTAATTTGGAAGAATCAAAGCACAAACACAAATTTGGCACAAATTTGGAAGAATCAAAGCACAAGGCATCAGGTAACAGGGTATCAAAAATCTGGAGCTTCTGTTAGTTATTTTGTTTTTTTACATGCATCAGCCCATATCCAGGCATTTGAGCAAATATGTGAGGTCTTATGTTTGTATGTGAGAGTCTGTGTACCCCCAAGGAATGGCTTAATATCCTCAGAGCTCCGAGGACAGTAGCTACAAATAAAGATTTAACTGTAATTAACCAATTCATTTGTAGTAACTATTTGCCATGCGAAAGGGCCCTTTGGGCATCACGTGAATGTGAGGAGTGGTCCACAGGACGCACTCACAGTCATGTGACGCTCCAGGGGCTGGCAGGTGCTGACCACGCACTTTTTCATTTTTGGCTGTAAGCCAAAAATGTTGCGCAATCAGACATCACTCTGGGGCCCCACATATACTTGCTGTGTGTGTGGAGCTCTGGAGCCATGCTTCCTGCCCCAGCACAGCCTGGGAAACTCCCAGGTTGCACTGTGGAAGGAAGAGGCGGGGCTCTCGCGCGAGCAGGCAGCAGCTGTGGAGCTGAAGGAACTGGGATGTGAGAGTCTCTCGCTAGAGGCTGCTCGCGTGATCCCCGCACCCCAGCTCCGTGAAAAGGTGCACTGTGGAAAGGGCCTAAATCAAGCCATTTATTTATATCCCAACTTTCTTCCAGATTGAGACCTTTACTCCTTTGCTTCTGTAACTGGAGTTTTAAAAATTATGTTTAAAATTACAAGATTACTGAGGTTCTTTTTTTCCCCCTTACAAATGGGCCAGAAGCTTCTAGCAGTCAAATAGTGTACTAAAAAGTAACTAGAAATAACTATTTTAGTTGCCTTTGCATATGAAAAATGTAAATTGATACTTTTTGAAGTTGTCACTATAATAATAACTAGTGGGGGGGGGGTTGGAATTTTAAATTGAACTTTAAAATCCAAAGTTTAAGGAGTTTAGAAAGTTACTTAATAAGTAAAATTTCATAATTATTGTTCACAACCAACTTGCATTGACACAAGTACTGAATGGCTGAATGTTTTCAGGGTTTTTTTTTAAAGATCCGCTTTAAAAAGAGATTATATTTAGCTTCTCCCTGGTAAAAAAAAAAGTGACTTAAGGAAACAATTATTAGATCATTTCTTTTATGCATTAGAGGCTCCAGGATTTGTACTGTTGAAAGGAAGAAAAAAGTGAACATTTGCAGTGTACTCTCTTATTCACATTGGAAGTTAATTGAAAAAACTCATTAGTACCAAATCTTTCCTGTGCTCATCTCCAGAGGCTTGTTTCTGAACAAATAATGGGCATTTTGGTATCTTTGTCAGAAATATCACAAATTATTTACACTGCCACCTTAATGTATGTTTCAATCATTTTACTTGTGGCCACTTCAGCTTTAGCTTTCTACTTTCTTGCCCTCATCTCTGTTTCTCTTTCTTTGTAGCCTTTCTGAACGTAACATACACAAATATATTCATGAAAGTCTGCACAGATGCATATCTATAGGAGTATATATGTTACCACAGTTTTGGTACATGCATGCTATGCATGTGATGTGTAACTAAATAGTTCCCTGAATCATGCTTAATGTTTTACCTCTGCTAGAAACAGGTGTTACACCCCATATATAGAGATATGGAAGCAGAAGCATGTCAGGTAAATCATTCCCTTAAAACTTTAAAATTTAAGGAGATTACTCGTTTCAAAAGTTAAATACAATAATTCCTTATGATTTAAACAGAGTTTCCCAATGAGTTTCTAAGATGGCATAAAGGAAAAATGTATCTAATTTTATGTCTATAGAAATGCTGTAGAACTGGAAGGAATGCAAACATAACAAAGTCCAGAAAGCTATGGTGAATCCAAGTCACTAGAACCAAAAGATTACTGAAAGAGTAGCTAATGCAATAGCAGATATTGGTGGTAATAAAAATGTAAGCAAAAATGCATATTGAGGAAGAATATTTTTAGTATCTTTATGTGTGAGCTCTTTCTATAGGTTCAGATTGAGATTGCATGATCTCAATTTTGCTAAAAAAGAAGATGTGATTGTCTTAGAATTTTTGTTGTTATTATTGTTTATTCAATGTACATTATATTATTTAATGTATTTCCCACCTTTCTTCTGGCATGGGATTCAAGGCAGCATACCGACTTTTACAAATATAATTAAAAAAACTCTTAGTACAAAAGTTAAAAACCAAACTAAACTTCAATTAAAAAACAAACACAAGTTAGAAACAAGACAATCTGACACTCAAACCATTACACCATGCTGACTCTCAACTCAGTTGTAGGCCAAGGTGAAAAGGTAGGTTTAATATAATATGCCTTTCGTCTCAAATGAATAAATTAGAAATATCATTTCAAAACTGACTTCTATCAGTCCTTCATTTGACTTCCTACCGAATCTACAGGCTCCTTATCAGTCTATATTGTGAGAAGCAATCACAGTTAAATTAATTATACATCAGACTCCTTTGATAAATCCACATCAGTTATCATTTTGGGACAAGTAACAGTGTACCCTGTGGCATATCTTGTACTGAACATTTTCTTGTTGATTCTAAAACACTATGTGATCTTTTAGTCATGTAGAATGAAATAGACAGGTAGGTCAAATGTTGTCATTCATTGTTTTGAATCCCTTTAAAGGTATTGCAGTTTTTTGAAGTTAAGAACAAGAGTAGCATCAAAATAATTGTTTTAAAAAAGTTCTTTCATCTCCTATCTTGATTGTTGATCAGCTGGGATACCTTAGATACCAAAGGTGTTGATATAATTAAAAGTTAATCGAGTCCTGCCCCTGGGAGGGATATTTTGTTTGGCTTCTAAAACAGAATCTCTGAAAGAGAATGCAACCTCACACGGATTACAATCTAGATCTCAGCAAGGCATGTTCATTCTCTCTGTGTTGGCTAGAGATGCTAGAATGGGGCAATGGTAGCTCTTTTACTTCTTTGAACAATCATATCTTACGCATGATCCTAAATGGGTGTGAATCCATGGCCTAAATCCAATTCTTGGTCACAGAATCAATGGGAATTTGGTAAGTCAACACTAAAGTAAGTTCCTTTCCTTCAGTGTATCTAGTCTGTGAGTGAGGCTATTGCCGAACTACAACTTCTTCGTAGCCACTGGTAAGGAATGCTGGGAGTTGCAGTTCAAAAAAATCTGAAGTTCTACCACACTTGTAATGACTTGTATTAATTTAAAATAGTGTATGGAAAGTCGATGCAAAATATATCCTCCTTTTTGTTGGTCCTAGTTGTGCTGCTGTTGAATCCTCTTCCTCTTCCTCCTCCTCCTCCTCCTCCCCTCCTCCTCCTCCTCCTCCTCTTCTTCTTCTTCTTCTTCTTCTTCTTCTTCTTCTTCTTCTTCTTCTTCTTCGGCCATTTCCACATGTTACCTGATCTCATTGTCCTCCCGTCACAGTCCCAGCAGAACCTTTGCCAGGAAGGGAGCATGATAGGAACGCTCCCCTCTACACCCGACCAGCTTCTTGTGGAAGGGAGCATGAGCAACATGTGTCTGTCTTCTGCAGCACAGTTGGGCTCTTTCCCATGCTGCACTGAGGAAGGAAGTGCCTCCATTGCACTTCTTGCCCTTCTGCATGGCTGGGAAGGACTGGACGATCATGCAATCAGGGGTGCTTAACAGATTTATTCCATTAAGCAAATGTCCCACAATCATGACAAGTGGGGGCGGGATGGCAGCGGGACCATGATGATGATGTCATGCAAAAGCACAGCCTGAGGAACGCTACCACCCTGTCCCTGTAGCGGGGCTGCGACGCCATGTGGAAATGGCCTTAGTTCCACAGTCTACTGGATGCTACTGACTGGAATTTTGGAAGCTAGGAATGAGTGAGGTATTGTTGGATAGTGTGGCTTGTTACCAGTAATGTCACTTTTTGTATTCGTAGTCTTGTGGTCATATCTGTAGCAATTCCATTCAGATGTCTGTTTGGAGCACTTACCACTATCTTCTGTTGCCATCCACCATGGCATTAGCTTTCTATTGTGATGGAATTGCATGCTTCTGTAAAGCAAGGGGCCCTGCAGCCAGTAGTCTTGTTGCTTTCAGATTTTCCAGAACAGACAGACTTTTATTGAAGAGCCACATAAATAGTGCAACCACTAACTATGGTGCAAATCCCATACTGGCTCATGCCTCAGTAAGATCAACAAGAATCATGTCAGGTGTCAGAACTACTGGACATCAGGCAAAAAGTAGGCTACAGGCCTCAGTATCTTTTGCAAGGTAACTAGTGTAGATACTGTAAAGCTACTGGGGCCATTTCGGCACTAGATTGTTATAGTGCTATTATTCCACTTTCAACATCCTATGGAATCCTGAGACCCCTCCCTAAAGTGCAAACTCCAAAATTCCATAGGATGTTGAAAGTGGAATAATAGCACTATAAACAGTCTAGTGCAGAAATGGCCTGAAAGACCAATCACTGCATAAGAAGTGGACAATAAGAGAAAATAGATTATGGTCATCATGCATGTCTTCTTCATTTTCAAACACTGATTTTATATATATGTAAATATTCAATCACCTTTCATTTTAAAAAATCCTGAAGTGATTCACAATAAAAACAAGTACAAGAAAACAGTGGTTAAAAGAATGAAATAATAAAACAATAAAAATGGTAACATTCATAAAACTGTTAATTAAAAATGGATAACTGATAGAGATAACAGTTAGGAAAATAAAGAGGAAATGCCTAGGTATGCAGATCATTCTTCAATTGATGGGAGAAATACACAACACTGGGAACCATTATAATTCAATGGAGAGACCATCCCATGAAGTGGAGGACAGGAGAGAGAAGGCACTCTTCCACATCACAGCCAAATGAGCCTCCCTAGGTCACAATATCTTAAGCAGAGCTTTCCTCCCTGCTAAACATAAGGCTCAGAATAGTCAATGTAAGAAAATCCAGTCCTGAGTTGTATAGTTCTTTATAAGGTAACAGTAGTCCCTGGAAGATAGTTGAGCATCTAATTGGCAAACTGAGCAGATTTTTCATCACAGGCCAGCCACGTTCTGCTTTAGTGATACACTTTAGACCAAGTCCAAGGTTAGCCCCATGTAGAGAAACACTGTGACCAAACTATTCATGTCCAGAAATGTTTGTAAGTGCCATATCAGATAAGCTGGTAGCAGTTGCTCTTCACGCTTGAGGCCAGTTTGGCCTCTAGTGGCTGAGGTGGATCCAATATCATTGCTGAACTGTGCACCTGAATCTGAGAAAGTGATAAATGATTCTCTGTGAATCAAAAGGCATACGTAGGAACATGGGGAAATGTTACTATTTATTGTTAGGTAACCATCCTAAACATTTTCAGTATATATGAAAATTACAGTATGCATTAAAGTTAGTACTGTAATACAGTATTTCTGATGAGAGATCCCAATGAGTTAGTGTATCCAGTAAATACATTTTAAAAAAGAAAATAAAAATCTCCAATGTAAATATAGCTTATTATTCACTGTGGCCATGAAAACAAAGAGATAGCCTGGAAGCTTTCTGTATGGCTTCTTACCTAAAACTGCCTTTGGGTCCCTTTAGCACATGTATAAGATCACAGTCACTGTTAATTATGACATTGTAAACAGAGGAAGTCGTCTGTCTGTTCAGCTAATAACTGCAAACATCTGGCTGTCTGGTATCTCAAAGTCCCCCGATGCAAATAAAGCTGGAAACAGAACAAAAGAACTTGTTCCATTTCCATGTTGCGTGGAGCCACCATTTTTTAAGTTCCCACCTGTTGCTGTTAAACTTTAGGACTATTATCTTTCCTTGTGGTGTTGTATCATACTCGAAAAAGCAGTTTTAGGATTCCATGAAATTTAGAAACTTCTTACGAGGCAGTCTTTAACACAATGATGTTCAGCCTGTTAGGCTGGTGATGTCAATGTTTCCTTCTCTGTCCTTAGATTTGGGCTCAGCCCTTTATGGTGATACATAGGCCATTTCCACACTATGCTGTTATAGTGCTATTATTCCACTTTCAACATCCCATAGAATCTTGGGATTTGCAGTTTAGGGAGGGGCATGTAGCATTCTCAGCCAGAGAGCTCTTCAGCCTCAGTAAACTTACAAACCTCAGAATTCCACAGGATGCTGAAAGTGGAAGACTAGCACTATATTAGTGTAGTGCGGAAATGGCCATAGTTTGTTTTCATTTAACTCTTCATAGTCCAGGTACCCTTTCTCTACTATGGCCCTTTTTGCACGCCAGTCCTGTTGCAAAATGGCCTCAGGAGCACTGCAGGATTGCGAGGACCATTCCACATGACATCCTTGCAATCATGTGATGCTCCTGAGGCCATTCCGTGGCAATCGCACAGTATATCATTTTTGGCTCATTGTTGAAAATGATGCGTGAGTGCGTGTCCCTCCCATGCCCCACCTGCACTTACCTTGTGTGCAAAGGCTCCAGACGCATGGCCATTGCGCTTCCTCCCCCAGTGCAGCCTGGGAAAACACCCAGCTGTGCTGTGGAAGGAAGGGGCAGAGCCCTCATGCATCCTTTTGCCCAGCATGGAGCTGGTGCAGAGCGGAAGTGGAGGGAACGTGAGTACCTCTCGCAAGAGGTTTCTCGCGTGATCCCCTTGCAACGGCACTGGAACGAGGTAAGGTGCGAAAAGGGCCTATGTTGTTTCCCTTTGGGTTTTCCCCTAGCAAATTATCTACACAGTCAGTCTGGATCTTTTTTTTTTAAATGTGTTGATTAGGGGAAATTTTAAAACTTCACTTTATTAGTTTGAACACCTCTTCATGAATGGTTAGCAGGAAATGCAATGGATCTTTGGTTTCCTACTTCCCATCCTTACCGGAAATATAAAGAAAAAAAAAGTAGATTTGTGGAAGTGAAACTTGTGTTGTGTTGTTTACCCTCGGTGATGGAGCAGAGCGCACCTAATCCCCAACACCTCTCCCAATCAGATGCTGGATTTGACAGCCTGCGTAACAGATGAAAAATGTTGCTTCATTTATTATGTAATGTTTACCTCCCGCACTTGATAGCCTTGAAAGGCAATCCAGGTGGCTAACAAAAGATTCTCAAAACAAAACAAATAGCAAAAATACACTGAAGTCTAGCACATATACAGAAATAATACGGTGACCATAGGGAATAAGGATTATCCTGATTCCGTTTCTTGCCACCATCTTTGTTTTTTCCTGGGGTGATGCCAGGCACCAGGTCCCAGCAAAACCTCCAAGATAAGAGCAGAGGGTGAACAATTAGAACGTGCAGTCTTTGATGGTGGCCATGGTCTCTTGGTGTTCTCTTGCAACATGTCAAGAACTGCTGGACCTTTATGAGCTGTTTCATGTGGGGAATAACTGAACTGCAGCTCAAACCCTTATCAGAGCTGTAGGTTTGAACAACTTCTTGAAGATGATGTATTTTTGGAGTTTAGACTGACCACCACAAAGTGACATTGGATACACCCAAGCAGGTTGTATATGCAGTTCTTATATGAGATTGAATGTTGGCTAAAAACAAGGACTTCCTGGCTGTAATGTGCTTCAGGCATGGACTCCTGTGTTTATATCTGATAGCTGCTTACAGTTCAGTCTTGACTATGAAGCTCAGCAGATGTTTTTGGGCCCACCTCTTTCTTCCTTTCTCTTTCTCATTCCTCTACTTTATGAGTTGTTGTAAGGAGAAAATAGGCAGAAATACAGAGGCACACGTGTGTCTCCTTGAGTTCCTTGGAAGGGAGAATATAGATGTGGTAAATAAGTGCATTTTAATCCCGTATTCCCTCCCGTGAGAGAAGGGCAGTCATACAATGAAGTCAGGGCTCACAAGGGAGAAGCCTCAGGACTTTCTGATGAGCAGGGACTATGAAATCATGTACCACCTTCCCTTTGGACCCTCCCCACTAGTTCCCCCTTAATTTAACTGCCTTTCTCATAGAAACTGGAGGGAGACTGTATTTTCCTCGCAGCAAAGTATTATTTTGAGTGATATCTCTTGAATTCCAAAATAGTTGGCAGTGGTTTTTACAAAACAGTAATTTCGCCTGTAGATGAAAGCTGCTAGAAATTGTTTTAGATCAACACATTCGACTGCACTTTTGTAGGATTTGGTGCAGGTGTTGCTGCAGAGACTAGTCTGGCGATGATCTGCCACTATTAATCATTGGCCCTTTTCGCACGGGCCTTTGCGCGCGCGATAGCCCCGTGAGCCTTGCGGGAGTGGGAGCGTCACTCCGCACGACGCACTCCCACTTCCGCCCGGCTCACGGGGCTGAAGCGGCGCGAGCGCGGGTTTTTTGATTTTCGCGTACAAGCGAAAATCACCCCGCGCTCGCGCAACGCTCCCGGAGCCCACCCGCACTTACCTTTCGTGCGGAGCCTCCGGGAGCTGGCTGGGTCGCGCTTCCTTCCCTCCGCCCCTGCGGAAGGAAGGAGCGGGGTGGGGAGGTAGCGCGACGGACGCGCCGCCCGCTTCGCGCGCGGGGGGACGCAACGCCGCCCGCTTCGCGCGCGCGGGGGGAGGAATCCGGCGCGCGCGGGGGGAGGAATCCAGCGCGATGCCGCCTGCTTCGCGCGCGCGCGCGGGGTGGGAATCCGGCGCGAGGTCTCCCACTTCGCACGGGGGGAGGGCAGCTTGCACAGCAAGCCTCCTTCAGTGCCGCTTCCCCGCTGGTTCCTTCGTCTGCGGAAGGAAGGAGGGGGAAGCGGCAGCCTCCCGGATGAGCCTTCTTGCACTTGCCGGCCTCCCCGCTTGCGCTAGAAGCCTCAGTGCGGAAAGGGCCATTATTAAGGGGTAGGCGTGTGGGCTGAACAGCAAGACAGAAGAAAATCCAAAGTGCAGAGAAGAGTGATACCAGCTTCAAAAGCTTGCATGATGCATTTTCTACATTTTCGTTGGCCAATAAAGATCTCTCTCTCTCTTTTTTTTTTTTTTTTGATTTTGTTGTATTGACCACTAGCGTATATACCTGGCGTTGCCCAGGATTTTATTTTCTCATAGGTGATACTTGTTGGAAAGATTTGAGATCTTGTGTCTCTAATTCCTCAAACTATATTGTCCAGTACCTGTAATTTTTCCCCATTTTCTCCAATCCAATCTGTATTCAGAATTATTAACATAGAGAGGTTGGGTTCCTGAGAGAATACACTGCCCTCCTCCTTGCTGCTAGGCCTTGTCTCCTCAGCAACCAGGCTATTCAAGACAGACACAGTTGACTCAGGCCCAAGAGTCATCTGGCTGAGAATTCTAAAGGCCTCTCCCTAAACTGCAAACCCCAGGATTCCATAGACTTCACAGGCAGTCAATCATATGAGGTCTTCTCCTCACACAGTCAACCATATGAGGTCAGGTCTTCGTCTGACACAGACAAACTCACAAACTTTGACTTCTATATACTAGGTTACAACTCAAGAAGGGAGATGTGCCTGTAGAATGGGGACTCTGATTTTGATGGAAACAACAGCAATAACTGGGAGTGGTGTCGGGGCTTAACTCTTTTCCCCTTGTCATTTTCCTACCCTAGCCTCCATCTCAACTTCAAATAAGAGCAACATGATTAGTGCACAGAAGAAACACCTTGATATTGTTATCTGTTCTACATGTAGACTGGAGAAATTGTGTAAGAGAATAGGGTAAAGCGTTCCATCCCGTAGTACAAGAGTAGACAAAATGTCAGCCTCCAGATGTTGTTGAACTGCAGTTCTCATCAGTCCTAGGCGGTATACCCAAAAGTTAAGAATACTGGGAGCTGTAGTCCAGTGACATCTGGGGGACCTCAGTTTGCCTAGCTGTGTGCTAGCCATGGCACGATACAAAATTCTGCAAGATGTTTGTTTCAGCCCCACACTTCTTATAATTTATGGGATTTCTTTGCACATTCCTTCAGCCTAAATATATTTTGCAGTGAATTCATGTCTGTCACCACATCTTAGCTCATAAATAGGGGAGAAGGTAATAGCACTATGGTAATAGCACTATGGTGAGGCATTATAACTTTTTTTCCCCTCTGTCTCTGTCTCTGTGAACTTATGAAATAATTGCTTCTCATTAAATGTAGAAATTCTGTTTTTTATCATTGTTAAGGGAATTGGTTTAGATGAATGCTGTAGTTTTCTGCATCACATGCCCTTTAGAAAATGGAAACTGATAAATGATTTCAGAATGATATATGGTATCTGGGAAAGCCATTTGCAAAGGGAAAGATGGCAATGAATCACATTTTCAGCAGCATGGTTGCAAATGTTGAAGGAGAAACAGTTCATTTTCCCCCTCATTTTGAATTTATATCCTTTGTTAGATTTTCCTTCTCTGTTTCACTAGGACTTTTATTTTTATTTTAAGAGACTGGTCGTCCGTTTTCTGAAACGGGGGACCATTTGCTATTTGAACTCCTCAGCTTAAAACAGGCAGTCTGTGAATAATATTCTACCTAGAGAAATTTATCTGAAGCATTTCACAAATGTGAACTTTGAGGGTGTGTCTTGTGCGTCCATATGTAATTGCACCACCTGATGTGGAATACAATGCATAATTATGAATCCAGAGAACACTAACTTTATCAGGCTTTTTAAAAAGAGAGGGAGTAGCTACTAAGGAATAAAATATGAATGTATGCAGGCATTTACCTCTTGCATACCCCAGATGGATTTTGGAAAAGAATGAACTTTTTCTAGCCCCTTTAACATTCAGGAGCTTTCCTGCTTAGGACTTTTACCATCATAGCTCAGAAGATACCATCAGAGTATGGAGGAGTTGCATGGCCCAGAGAGGGATCTATTTGTTCAGAGAACCTCTGAGAGATGGATAGTTATCAAAGGTTCCCCAGCGATCTTCATTTTTGAGTTGGAAATGTTGTTCCAGGTTCCCCATTCCAACTTGAGCCTGCAATGATGACTTTTAAATTAGCTTCTGCAATGTTGAATTTTGTTATTTTAAGGATTGAAGAAACCAACAGTTAAATTAATTTAAGAGACACAGCCACCAGCACCACAACCCTGCTGGTAGTAGCTGAGCTATAATTATTTTAGCTAGCTATCTAATATATAAAAGTCAAAGTTTGTTTGTCTGTATCAGGCAAAGACCTCATATGATTGGCTGCCTGAGAAGATCCTATGGAATCCTGGAGTTTGAAGTTTAGGGAGGGGCCTTTAGAATTCTCATCCATAGAGAGCTCTTGGGCCTCAGGCCAGTTGTTGTGGAGATGAGGCCTAGCAGCAAGGAGGAGGGCAGTGTGTTCGCTCAGGAACCCAACCTCTATATGTTAATAACTCTGAATACAGATTGGATTGGGGAATATGGGGAAAAGTTACAGGTACTAAACAAGACAGTTTGGGGAATTAGAGATACAGGATCTCAAATCCTTCTAACAAGTGAGAACATAAAATCCCAGGCAACACTGGGTATATACACTAGTAGTAATAAAATGAATGAAAGCAATGAGGAAAAAAGAGCTTGGGCCAGATGGTAGGATCCAGGGTTTCTTGCTAGCACAGCAGCTTAGAACAGCTATCCTTTGCTCAATTTTCTGTTTTGTAGCATGAGCCACAGAACTACCAACATTGCATAGACAGTTTCCTACCTCTCTGATTTCCCAGGAGAGCCCTCTGTCCTCTGCATTCCATTTTCTCATGAACAGCTTGTTTTAAGACTTCAAATGACCAAGATGTATTCTGAGTGCCTGTGAGTGAGTGCTCCCCTGAGAGGGATTGTGGCAGCAATATCCTGAGATAGTACAGAAAGCCTAAGCAGAAGTAGTAATAATGTTAATTAATCCCAGCATTTCACTGCTTGTTTTCTTCAGGGAGACATTTTGGAAGCCTGAAATCATTTTCCCAACAACCAAAGATAAGGAACTCAGCTTGTAGTTAGACATCCATTCTACAAAATTGACGCTTTTAGAAACCAATTTATTTCCATAACATCCTCTTGAGTATTTTAGGACAGAACCATGTGACTAGTTGCTCTAGAAAGCATGTGCGTAGAATGGGCAGTCTCCATTGCTGAGCCAGTGCAATCTCATAGGAGGTGACATTCAAGCAACATAATGCATTCTATACTTAGATATCCAGAGCATATATTTTAGGATCAGATTATCCTGGTTTCTTTGTCTTCCTCATATTTTCCTCCTCAGCTGCTCCCTCGTAAGTTTGGCTTTTGTCCACAGACTCATAGACTTTTCTGACACAACTCAGTGCAAAACAAAACAAAAGCATACACAACACTTTGACATAAATTCACACACATTGCTTTTGATCCTAACTGGATTTTCCATTCATGCAGAAGATATGTAAGATAACCGCTACAGTGACTTCTCCACTTTTTTGAGGGTTCAGGGCACAGAATCCTTGCAAAAGTGGAAAAATCATGAATAACTCCCCTGCCCCACACTTTCCTCCAGTTCCCTTGCAGGGTTCCTCCCTCCCTCCTGTTCCCTTGCCTTTTGCCTTGGAGTGCCTGCCTTCCATCTCTGTGCCCAGGCAAAAGGCAAAGGAATAGGGAGGAAGGCACACATGCATGTTGCGAATAATCCAATTTGTGATGGTCAAACCTGCAAATATGGAGGGAGGGCTGTTTTTCTTCCTACAGCATTCCACAGTATTCCAGGCATTAGCAGGATGGACATGGAAGGGCTTGTGCCAGCCTTCCCTCACCCCCTAAAAAATCCAAAGCTAAATAATAATGCGTAGAAAGATCATACGTTAAAATATATGAAGTGGATAGAAGTAAGGAATAAGCATAGTGAGACACGGTATAGTTGTGGGAGAGCGGGTAAAATGCCCCTCCAGATAAAAAAAAATCTGCCCCCTCCAAATGGAAATTTCCTTTAGTCTCCAAACATCTAGCATTGTAGTATCTTAAAACTTCAGTTGAGCATTTAGAAATGGAGCGTAGGCATCGAAGAAAAGGAATGGGCAACATTACCAAAGGAATGCAAACACAACAAATAGAAAGGTTCTAGGTGTGAATGATTTTCAAGGTCTTGCTCTGGATAATGTTAGAAATTTGGTGACTGAAAGAAAATTTCATGGGGGAGAACAATTTGGGGGGGGGAATGTCCTCATTTCTTGCCTCCCATAGCTATGCCCTGTGGTGAGGTAACAGTAGCAGGGAGAAGCACAAGGCAGAACTAATGAAAGAGAGGGGCAAGAAACCCTTATTCCACAGACCCTGTTGTTTTTTCAAAAAAGGAAATTAAGATTCAAGCAACTGCATTAGTTGAATTAATTAAAATTAGTTTTCATGGTGCTCTGAGACAGAGTGAGATGAAAGATCTTTGAACTCACCGTAACTAGGATTTTGTTATTTTCACTTAATGACTTGATGCTCTTCTGAGGTCTTGGGGCTGATCATTTGCAGCAGATTTTTTTTTCTTTTTTTGTCCCCACCCCACCCCACTGTTAGAAAAGCAGCCTTACCTACAGTGTGTTCCCTTCCTCTTCAAATGCACTAGGCAACATAGCAGGATGAGTTTTGCTGTTTTGAAAGCACAAGTTTGGGCATGCATGTGGAACTAGCTAGGTCTTTGATGCATGAGGATTATCTATATTATTATTATTTTCAAAAAAAGTACAGAAATTCAGTGTTTTTGGCATACCACTTTGCTTTCCCTTCGGCAGAAAGGAAGTATTGTGGATTTGATGCACAAAAGAAGTACAAGTCATTGCTGTATTGGGTGTGGCCTAGTGTTTACCAACTTTGTTTCCTCCAAGCCTGAACTTCACAAGGAGCACAGCCATTCACATTCCATTTTCACTCACTCTGCTGCCGGAGTTTCACACTGATCATACCCTTTGCACTAACCTTTGATGCAGCATAATGTTTCAAAGGACTCAAGTATGCAGGAATCAGGGGGCTTAAGAAGATGCCTGGCTACTCATACATAAACCTGTCTTTTCTGTTGCTTTCCACTCTTGTACATTCATCAGAAAGGGATTGTGGAAGCGAAACATTTGTATTCCTCCCTATTATTCTTGTTTTATCTAAATAAAATGTTTTATGAAATTCTATGAGAGTTCAACAAGTGCATCACTGCAGTCTGTGCTATGTCTATGTTGTGTTTGCTTATCTTCACCAGAAAAAAAGCAATTGTGTTCCAAATTCAAATGTGGCTTCAGAACAGACTGGGGCACGCATACATCTTGATGGTGCCTTTACTTCTTTAGTTAATGCAGTATATAGATTTTAATTTAGAAGTTCTGAAATAAAAGTGTGACTATCTTGCATCTGAACCAAAACTGTTTCCTGCAAGCAAACCATGTGTACATTTTCCAGTGGGCCAATTGAAAAGCTGGACCGGTTTATCATCACTGATATTGTCCAGACAGTTCTGAATGGATGTTAACTGTTGAAATGTCAGCCAGTGCTTCCCCTTTGGAAATGAACTGGGATCAATCCTAGACAGACTGCATTCATCCTGAAGTTTCCTAATTTTGGCAGAGGATGAATATGAAACGCACTCCCTCCAACCCTCCTGATAGAAACCAGATTTCTGCATGCTTATGGGATGGCTTCATTAATCCTTGGAGGAGATAGAATATACTGCTGGCTTTCTCTTGCTCTTAAAGGAGTCACTTGTGACATGTTTGACTTTATACAATAGCCTATTCAATTTGCATTTGTAAATCATGTTTGTTGGTACACGGACAGTAACTGACTCTTGATCCATAAGCTGAAGGGAAGGAATGAAACAAAATAACTCTGTTCTTGTATATCTTATTTAGGGGCTGATCCAGTGAATATTCAGCGGGGGGTAATCCCCATCAACTTAGTAGGACCTACTTCTGAGTGGAGATACACAGCATTTTACCACGAAGAGGATTTTTGCCCCCCTGTACCTATTCCTTATTTCCATCTCCCTTATACATTTTAAGAACGTGATCTTTCTATATGTTACTATTCAAGTTTGGGGGGGGTGTTAAACCAATTATGGGAAAGAACCATGCCATTTTATGTTCTGTTCATTGCCCATAACACTGCTCCATAAATGTTACATAGCTACACTAGGTAGCTGCAGTTATAACTTTGGCTGTCATACAATGAAATCGCTCACTTGTAGGTATATGAGGTAGGGGAAGCAAGTTAAAATAATTGGGATAGGGAAATTTTTGAGCTTGAATTGAAGGGCCTTTCTGCCCTAACACTGTTATAGTGCTATTATTCCTCTTTCAACCTCCTGTGGAATTCTGGGGCTTGTAGTCTAGTGAGGCCCAAGAGCTCTCCACTGAGAGTTCTAAAGGCCCCTCCCTAAACTGCAAACCCCAGGATTCCATGGAATCTTCACAGCCAGCCAATCATATGAGGTCTTCTCACTTCACACAGCCAATCATATGAGGTCTTCGGCTGCCTGATGCAGACAAACAGACAAACACTGATTTTTATATAGTAGATTATATAAAATATGTATTATTATATTGAATACTGTCTCCACTCCTGGGCATCACAGTTCAGGAAGGATATTGACAAGCTGGAACACGTCCAGAGGACGGTGACCAAAATCGTAGAAGGCCTGGAAACCGTGCCCTATGAGGAGTGGCTTAGGGAGCTGTGTATGTTTAGCATGGAGAAGAGAATGTTATGTGATGACATGATAACTATGTTTAAATATTTGAAGGGACGTCATGTGGAAGATGGATTACGCTTGTTTTCAGCTGCTCTAGAGACTAGGACATGGAGCAATGGTTTCAAACTTCAGGAAAAGAGATTCCATCTAAACATTAGGTCGAACTTCCTGATGGCGAGAGCAGTTTGATAGTGGAATGCCTTACTTCCAAGCATGATGGAGTCTCCTTCTTTGGAGGTTTTAAAACAGAGGCTGGATGGCCATCTGTAGGGAATGCTTTGATTGTGTCTTCCTGCATGGTACGGGGTTGGGCTCAATAGCCCTTGTGGTCTCTTCCAGCTCTATGATTCTATTATATTATATACATTTTATGTGGCATGTGTTCAGGCATGCTAGGTCACCATTCATATTAGACCTCTAGCTGAAAATTATGTGAGACAACCCAAACTTTAACACCATATGCTTTAAAACTGCCATTTTTGTCCTCTGTTGTATTGACCCTGTCTCAGGAGCAAACAGTGCTTTTTTCCCCTCTGAAGACTGAACTTCTTTCTTACAAAACATTATTTTCTTTTTCATTCCCTTCCATTCTTTTTACAGTCACGCAACCAGCTATAAGTAGGAACAAAGTAAATATTATAATTAAGAAAATTTGAACATTTGATATAGTAGCTTGAGAGGATCTTTTCCCCACTAACACTAATTTCTCTGTGGTTGAAATGAAAGGAAATGCTGTATTAAGATGATCCAGTTTATTTTTAGAAAAGATAAAGTTTTCTCAAGAAGAAAAATCAGCTCTTCTCCTACATTACAATATGAAGTTTAGTGGCTTTTCCTGAATGAATTTTTACCTGTGATCTGTAGATTGAATAACAGATTCCCCTCCATCTCTAGTTTCCCTTTTCCGACTGTTGTTCTTTTGTTTTCATCCATATTTCCTCCTTTTCCTGTGGATATCCAAGGAGAAGACTACCTAAAAACAGGAAGAAGCTTCTTCTGAAAACTTCCAGGGCTCTGTGTGTGTGTGTGTTTCACAGTTTCCTAGCTTTATGTATATGCTACAGTTTCCTTTATTTATAGTTCAAACTGAAATTGGGCAAGTTCTGATTTTTATTTATCTGCAAATCATGGATTAGAAACCTCCTAGAATAGACCCTTTGTCAGATTTTAGTAATGGAAGAGAACAAGGACTATTTAGGGACATGAAGATGAAGACGAAGATTCCAGGATGGCAAGGTTTAATAGTCAGCCAGGTAAAAAAACTCTTGTACAGCGCCTTAAGCTGCGCTGTCTTCTGAGACAATGAGAATTTCAGTGCATTGCAGGGTATAAAAGTACTTTATTGTCAGGTTGCAGTGCTTCCCTGTTGCATGGGAGAACAGACAGAAAGGAACCTAGTTTCATATATAAGCCTATGTTACATATTGCATATCATGTATTCTGCTGAATGCTATGCTTGCTGACAAGTATAAGAGTCTACATGCAAATTACCTGCATGTATTGAACAGCAGTAATGTCACCAGACAACTGGGAGGGGCTGGAGGGCAAAAGTGGGAAAAGAAGTGCAAATTGTGTTATGAGAATGGAGTGTTGTTGACATAGCGGAGAGAACTAAGGGAGCAAGTCAACAACTGCTTAAGGTCAAGAAAGTCTGGGAAAAACACCAGCCTGGGAAATACAGGGCAAGCCTATACTAACCAATGAATACTTAGCGTGTACAAATTTGTAACAGATTGCTTATAAGAAAATGTAAGGTACTGTACAATTCAGTTCTGGCCATTTCTGTGGAAGTGTGCAGTTGTTACCAATGAGTATCCTTTGAATAAACTACTATTAACTTCAGAGTATGTTCTTTGGAGGAAGGGCCAGAGAACCTGTACATAATACCTGTACATTACATTGGACCTGTACATTACAGCTACAAACTGTTTGTAGGTGCAGAATCAAGGGTAATTCCACAATACCCAAACAGCCACAGCCAGAAATCATGTTCCCATGTGATGGGCACTGTCTAGCATTTCCAGATGTGAAGGCCTGACCCTGCGTTTCAGGGCTTGGCCCCTCTGCCCTAATCATCAGGGTCTAGGAGGAATCTCATGGCAAGAGTTTCTTGAAAAGAATATAGTTGTTTAATTGTGTACTCCTGCAATAGTGGTTTGTAATAACAGCCATTCTATACAAATTCAGTAAGTGGGCAAGTAATATAGATGGTCTAAAAGAATATAACATGGAGAGATTCTTTAACTTTTATTCCCCAATAGACAAAAGTGCTAAAAACACAGTTATAAATAAATGTTGTTGTTGTTGTTGTTGTTAATTGCAGGTAAACCCCAGAAGAACTCAAAGGCAAGCAAGATATAGTCTAGATTAGTTTATGTTTACCTTTTGGTCAGATTTTATAATTGAGAGGAAGTATGCTTATTCATAGACATGTCTGCTGAGCACTTAATATGACAGGCATTTTTTAAAATGCATATACAATTCATGGAAACAGCCTCATTTCTAATCTGAAATGAGCTCTTATCCAGAAGCTCTTGTCCATGTCACAGTGAGGGTATTCTCTAAACATTAACCTTTATGAATATATCTCATACTTTTCTTTCTCTGCTGAATTCCCTTAACTCAACAATCACTTCAAGGTGAGCCTGTTCTATAATCAGAACCTGAAGCATACAGATTGGTGTGCTGGCACTGCCATTTGAGGGCTGTTAGACAAAAAACAAAACAAAAAACTTTTCAGATAAACTTTTGTGATTCTTTCGTCAGGACTGTTTTAGGACTCAAAAGTACAAGTTAGATAAACTTTGTGATTCTTTCTTCAGTATTCTGGTTTTGATTCCCTCCCCTCTCCCAAACTGCTGCAACTCAGATTGGAAGCAGAGCACATGAAAAGAGCCTTCTTATGCTGGCTCTGCCTCAGAGTATGGTGACATGTCAATCTTTGGAGACCTTTAAACAAAGACTGGGTGGCTATCTGTCAGGAGTGTTTTCATTGTGTATTCCTTCATGGCAAGGGTTGGACTGGTGTCTTTGAGCCCTGTGATTCTGTGATTCTTCTGACATTTTTTTCACAACCTGTGAAAGCTACTTTTTGGACTACAGTGTCCAGAATCCTCATCCAGCATGTTTAGTGGCCCTGATGGCTGGCAATTCTAGGATATGCACTCCCACCATCAAAAAGTACTTTATACCAAGTGCTGGTCTCTCCCTGCAAGCTCAAATTCACTCTCCTGTTTTTTTTTGTTTTTGTTTTTGTTTTTTTTTGCCAACTGGGATAGGAGATAGGATTGTTACTTCTTTATCTTTAAATGCCAACAGATCCTGGAGCAGGAATATACGGTGTAATTTTTTGTCAGGAGGAACTGCACAACCTCTCCTCCTAACCCCACACCAAACCCATCTTTTAACTGCTGCACTCCCCTAACATAGTCATTTATTGGCCAGTGGAGAATGGGAGGGGGTGTGCACAAAGAAGCATCCATCTCTGTGCCTTTAGTTGGACACACAGCACCAAATGGACATCTTCCAATTGTGGCAGATCATTGGAAAGTGGAGATTCCATGTCACTGGGGTGGTGAAACCAATCTGTATTTTAGTCTGAGCTTTAAAGGAGATGTCCAAAGCGCTGACACCACCTCAATTCCAGATTGGTTCATTACCTCAGATGGTTCCTTTAAAGTTCAGACTAATGCCCAGAGAGGGCATGGATACCACCAACCACAACTGCTTTAGCTATTTATTTAAGGAGATACTGGACATTTCCATCCTAGACTGTTATAGTGCTCTTATTCCACTTTCAACGTCCTGTGGAATTCTGGGGTTTCTGGTTTACTGAGGCCAAAGAGCCTCAATTCTAAATGCCCCTCCTTAAACTGCAAAGCCCAGGATTTCATGGGAGGTTGAAAGTGGAATAATACCACTATAATAGTGTAGTGTGGAAATGGGCACTGTGGAAAGTGAGTCTTACTTTTGTATATTTATCTACAACTCTTTGCGTAAGGTCAGATTCAGCAGAAGGTCAAGAGTCATGTGATAGTGTTTCCGATTTCTCTGTCCTCATTTCTATTGAGAAAATATTCCTTCATCCTTTAGTGGATCGAGGCACCCAGGAAAGAAAGATGCATCTTACTGATGCAAACAGAAGTGCAGTCTTCTCATAAGAGCAAAAGAAGATATTATTCAATTCAAATTATAATGGAAAGATTTCACCCCTTATAGTCAGAAAGGTTCACACTATGATATACTGAATTAAACTAAGTGTATGGAAACAAACTGTTTTCTTTTTCTTTTTTTATTATTTAGTTGTATCCCGCCTCTCCATATAGATCGAGGCGGCGAACAACTTACAAATAGCATGTATTTTGAAACATTTTCTATACATGCCCCCAACAAGCTGGGTACTCATTTTACCGACCTGCGAAAGGATGGAAGGCTGAGTCAACCTTGGAGCCGGGCAGGATCAAACTCACAACCTTGTGGCTTGCAGTACTGGCATTTAACCACTGCGCCACCAGGTTTTAAATTTTGTCAGCCAAATATTTCTTATGTCTTCCCCTTGCCAATTAGATATTAAGTATATGCTGAATTGGAAGTACTTGAAGGAGGCTTTCCTTATTATACTTTATTTTTCCCCTTCTAAGTTATATTGATTCCCAGTTTTGCTGCTGATCTCTCTCTTCTAAACCCTAAAAAAGAAAAAAAAATCTAAATAAACAATCTTGGGACAAGATACTGCTACATAATGAACCATCTGTTTCTTGTTTCTGACAGTCTGCTAGGCTCCACAGAATCTGGATGAAATTTACTCCTGAAAGGATTTGTATTTGAGCTGGATATGGGAATACTTCACAACCAGCCTGAAATCATACATTGTTCAGAGATACAGATTTTTGGTATCTTATTACTTTTTTCTTTCAGCATGCCTTTTTCTCAGGTGTATACATCACTGCAGCACTTTGAAATCTATTTTAATTTAATCTGTTTTTGAGTGTCAAAAAGCCCATACTTGACATTAGATCAGATCAAAATATGTGAGTTCAATTAGATGCAAGACCTTTTCCACAACTCACCCATTTTCAGCACTGGGGTGCAGTGCTTGTGCAAGCAGCCTCTGGAGAGAGGCTCTCGTGTCTGGGGTCCTTCAGCTCTACACGAGCTTCCTACTCGCGTGAGAGCCCTGCCTCTTCCTTTCGCAGTGCAGCCTGGGACCTTCCCAGGTAAGTGTGCACAGGGCCCCAGAGCAATGCACAACCGCGCACCATTTTCGACTTCAAGCCGAAAATGAAAAAATGTGTGCACGGTCCATATCAGGCCCTGGAGCATCACGCAAATGTGAGTGTGTCGTGTGGACCACTCCTCACATTTGTGCGACGCTCAAGGGGCCCTTTCGCATCGAAAATGCTGTGCAAAAAGGGCCCAAAATGTGTTTTAAAATATGCTAGTCCATAAGGGTAATCTGAAATCCTTAGCTGGGAACTACCTTTATGGGAGCAACCAAAAGGCTACAAATGTGGGAAAAATTTTAAGTTCTCTAGAACACTTAATCAGGCAAGGTGGTAGAAAAAGAATGTGGGTGAGGAGAGGAAAGTCTAAAAACTAGGTCAAGTATTATAACCTTGAGGTCTGCAGTTTAAGCCTGGTTTCATGATGGATATTTTCAAAGTGAATTAATTACTCATTAGTGGGTGTTGCAAATATTATACCTGGGCGTTTATTCTGGGACAAAGACATAATGGCTAATCCCCTTTTCTAAAAAGAGGATCTCAGCTCTCTCTTTTGCCTTGAGTGAAACACATAGGTTCTGAAGTAGGCAGATTGCTAAGCAGAAAATGCAACTGCAAATATTTATATTGTTATAGTGTTAGTCATTTGAAAATATAGGGCTGGAGCACTTCCTACTCACAATAATGAATAGTAGTACATAGGAGGTAAATGAAATAAGGATTTGAAAGAATTCTTTACAAAAACAAGTATAAGAGTAATAATAGATAATAGTATTAGATTGTGATAGTTGATGGTAATTGATTGGACAGATTTAGTGCCTTCAAATCAGGAAATAGAAGGTGTACCAGAGCCATAAAAAAGATTACAAGTATACATTTAGCATTTATAGACTTAGGGGAAAATGTTTCTTCTTTCTTACCACGTACTTGCAGGTCATGAATTATTATTATTTTTAATCTTTATTCAATTTTATATAATACATTAAAATTCCAATACTTCGTATTAAAATCACTCACCCAACTTTACATCCCCTCTTTCGCTTCATTTGTACATTTTTCTCCGTAATATTTGTATTTATATTCTTATATACATCCATCCTGTCCTCATAACGTACTATTATAATGCATGCCATAACATATCATACGTACGTTACATCACTCTTACTGTCACACCTACTGTATTCTCTTTTCTTCCCTTCTTTCTTTCCTTTCATTCCTCCCTTTCATTTCTTGCTCACTACGTCTTTTTCTAAGAAACAAAATTTCCTACTTTTACTTCCTAGGTTTCACCTAGTTCCATTTTTCTCGTATTTTTCTAAGTTTCTCTTCTTATCCGCCCCGTCTGGGGTATACCCTTTATTTGTTTTTATATATAATCTTCAACATAAATTCTTATACATTTAGTTGTGTTGTATTTTCTTTCCACCATATCATATTGCTTTATTCTTTCTTAACCTCCAGTTGTCCCTTTTTTATACTCTTGTACTATCTCCGTCCTTAGTCTTAAGTTATGAGAATCCCTTTGCCTTATTCATCAATGTGAATAGTCTTTTATCTCCATGTACAGGTCATGAATTAAAATGGGCTTGTGTTCCTGGACCTGTGATGTAAACTGAGACTGATGTAAATGGGAGGAGCCAGTTCCATAGAGAATTGTTGGAGACCAGGGTCATGCATTCTCTCTGAGGTGAAGTAGTCACAAAGTTTTACTCACACAACCACCACTTTTAAAGAGATTTAAAGCAAAAAACATCAGAGCTTACCATTTGCACACCAGATAAATGTTTCGGTGCTCCCCAGAGGGGCTAGAAGAGGCAGCAACTGCTGATCCCAGGGAGACTTAGCTAGAATGAGCTTGGCATTAGATAACAGTTCTTCTTCAGAGGAGCACACGTGCAGATAGCAACTGGTAAGAACAGTGTTCTTCAGCTGTGCCTTCTCCAGCAGGCTTCCCAGGGGGAGAAAGCATACCAGGAGAGAGAAAAGCAGTACATCTTCTGCTCTGCCCTCTCCAGCAGGCTTGCCAAGTGAAGAAAGTGGACTCCAGTTGCTAAGCCCCACCCCATCTAAGCGAGCAGAGGAAATCATTCTAGCCACTTCAAAAGTCCAAGATTCCTGTTTCTTCCTCCTCCGCATGTCCCCTTCTAAACAGGCAAGGGAAATCCTTTCTCCAAAGGATAGTAAGATTCAAGCTTCTTCCTTCCCCTTCACACTCCTCCTTCAAAGCAGGATAAGCCCTTCCTTTCATCATTGACAAGATGCCAGCTAGCCCAAACCCACCCCCATTCCCTCAACATAGATATGTAAAAGAAAAGCTTTTCCTACTGCTCAGAACTCCAAGGAGCCTTGCTTTCTTGCCTCATCTTCCTTGCTCTTTCACCTCTCTCTCCTGCTCTCCTGCTTTACTGGGGCCATTTCTGCACTAACCTGTTATAGCGTGATGATTCCACTTTCAACATCCTTTGGAATCCTGGGGTTTGCAGTTTCAGGAGGGGCCGGCCGGCCAGCCCCTCTCGAAACTATAAACCCCAGGATCACAGAGGATGTTGAAAGTGGAATCATTGCGCCATAACAGGCTAATACGGAAATGGCCTGAGCTGCACAGGCACACTGGGAGAGTGATGCATTGTGGCTAAGACTTTTGTCTATTTGTTTGTTTATATATTTATCTATTCTGGAAAAACTGTAAATTTGAAATGTTGTGAACTGTTGCAATGCAAACTGAGACTCATCTGTATTTCATTACATTGACCCAGTGAAGATGCCTAATTTGTATACAGACTAGGTGAGAAACTGACCTTCCTTCTCTGTTGTTACAAATTAATTGTGAATTACAGAAGGCCCATATATAATACAAGGGATCCATTTTCGGATCCTTCACGTTACATGATTTTTGCCTATAATGTGGAACCCTTGATTGATTGATTGATTGATTGATTGATTTGATCCTGCTCTCTCATTTTCCAGCCAGGCTGGAATTGCTGACAAGCGCCTTCAGCAGAGACATGGCAGCAGGGATATCTGTGTATACCAGCCCTGCTCTCTCATTCATGATTGAGAGAGCAGAATTGGCACCTCCCCGCCCCCAAAGCCATGTCCCTGCAAAAGCTCCTTGTGTATAATTGAAATTGCATAAAATGAACTCGCATTAAACACAGGCCTACTATAATTAATTATGAATTAATTTTTATGATACCAAGGGGATGTTTTCATTATGTCTCTGTTATGAAAATGTTTTGCATTGTCTTTTAGAAAGAGATGCTAGGAATAATTATGTAATGGGGGGTGTCTGTGTGTGTATGCATGTATATATTCTTGTCATGAACTACTTTGAGAGTCATGCATATGGAAAAGTGTTGTAAAAGATAAAGCAATCTTGACTCTGTTGTGGAGGGAAAAAAATCCCCCTGTGGAATATACCTTTGAATAATAAGAATGTGTTGCCTAGGGACAGCATACAACCCCTGAGTCCTGAGGCACAGCTCCTCACATGGGTTCCTTTACCAAACTACCTCTTTATACCCCATCCCTGCCCTCCATATTGATTTCCTGCCACTTTCAGAAAGATGGCTCTTACCCCAATGTTGCTAGGAGCAAGAAAGAGCCACTACAGGGACCTGTACTGAAAGTAGAAATACAAAACCTTCTCTTCACCTTCCCCCAGAAAGCCTCTCACGTATGGCTCTTTCCACACTGGCTGATGGATGGGTGTGCTTGAATTTATGACCCCTGCAATAGAAAATAACAAATAACTCCCGGTCCGTTTCATGGCCTTAAAGGATGTTTCCAACTTGAGATTATTACAGGAGATTATGTTTTAGTTATTAGTGGTCCCATAGTTTATTACTCTCATGATAGTGTACAGTAAAGCTAATAAAATCCAGATCTTATATGAAACAGTGACAACATTTTAAAAGCACAAAATTAAAAACATGAACTACAAAGAGTAATTCATTTGCCAATGAAACAACAGGATGGGTGAGAGATGAACAAAGGCAAAGGGAGCAGTAAGCAGTGTATGCAAACACTTATATTAATTGCTTGGAGCATGTTAAGATTTACATTGGGAAAATCAATTCAAATTGAGTATTGTAGTAGATCACCTGCGTATGTTGACAGTTCAGGATTAACTGACCGTAGTAGAAAGACATTAGAGTGATGGATAAATCATTGTCTGGGAAAGTTTAAGTTAGGGGTTTTCAAACTGTTTTCTGAGGAACTCTGACCTCAGGATTTTATTAGCAGTTCTGAAGTAGAGGATCAGTACCAGCAGGAAAGCTCGCCTAAGAAAAAGTTTGTCCATCTCTGCTGATCTCCCTCAGCAATGCACATCTTCAGGGAAATGTCCACTAAGTGTACTGTAAGGTAATTTTATGGATCCTGTGTTGAGACCAGTAAGGCCTGATCATATTTTGCACGATGGAAATATGGCCACACTTACACACCCTGAAGCATGTGCAGGAGTTTTGAGCAGAAAAAAGAAATCTATGTGGAAAGGAGTTGAAAATGAAAATTCAGGAGTGCAAAAATACTGCCATCGCGGAAAGCTGAAGTACAGAAGAAGAAACTTATAAGTCAGGAGATTGCTTTTTAAAACCGGGATATTGCATACCTTCTCTTGGAGACTGATAAAGGAAGGGAAAGTGTAAGCAAGGAAGGGAAAGTGTAAGCAAAGTTAGTATTCTGCAGTGAAGACATGCAGAATTCAAAATGAATCAAGACTCCTTAGCTATTTTTCTAGCAGGTGGTGGTCTCTGGAATAGTGAATCCAAACCAGGTTTTAGTCCAACCTTTAAAGGAGCCATTCAGAGTGCTGAAGTGACTTTCTGGATAGTATTCAACACCTTGGATAGCTCCTAAAAATCTAGACTCAAACCAAAGGCAGATTCACTCCTATTGCACTGACATGGAAACCACCTGCCTTCACTGTATTTTTCTAATAAGAATAGTATTCTTCAGCCACTCAGCTGCTGAAAGCTACAGTTGTATTGGTGATGTTCTAGCCCCTTAGCCTGCAATAGAATAGTATAATCTGATTATTTTGCACCTCTCTCCTCTCTGTCTGATTAAAAGTTCCAGGAACAGTGGTCCCAAACTGAGACTAAGGGCTTATCCAGCCTGACCACATGGACTAAGATGTGGTGATTTTCATTGCTTTACTTACTTTTATTTTAGAGATCTACACAATGTTTCTCCTCTCTTGGTGTATTTCAAATAACACAGCTGAATGCAGCTTTTTCTCCTGTCTCATTGTTTTTCAGTGTTTTATGAATTCCAGACCCAGCCTATTGTTGCAATTCATTTCATGCGAGGCGGTGACGGTGACTTAGAAAAGTGTTGGCGACTATCACATCCATGTTTTTGCAACCTGCCTGTCCCTCTTAATTTCTCCCCTTGCCCAGTATATCTCCAGAGAAACTGGCTACCTCCTCATAGAAAGAAGACAGTTTGTATTTTTGTGCTTTTGCTATAAGCTACTGTGGTAGTATAACTCTTTTTAACTCAGCAGCATGAGACCATACACATCCCTCACACATGCTCCCTATGTGAAATGTAGAGGAGAGGGAGGAAATGTGTGTGTGTGTGTGTGAGAGAGAGAGTGAGAGATCGATCCTGGGCCAAGGAGAAGCACAGCAATAACACCATAGCAGTTTACAGCAACACTGCACAAGTTCTAGAAAGATATTTTAAAAATAATTTGAAAACTATAAAGAGGTATTAGGGAGGCATAAGACTATGTGAGGAGTTCAACACATCTGAAAACATCTGGAGGCAAATTGGGGAGGGTTACAAAAGAGTTGAACACATCCATGTCTCATATCACAACCCACATCATAAGCGAGACAGCCACAAAGGAACTAAAAGGCTGCACCTTTAATTGTGTATGGGTTTGTTTGTTTTTTAAAGTCATGAGCGCATTGAGACAGAGAAACCCAAGACATAAGAAGTGACATTAAATGTTGTGATATCATGCAGTACAAATCATCAGCCTGGATGAGCCGTAAATCAGATAAAGAGTCCAGACTGCTCAGCCTCTTTCTGGTCTTCATTGTGTTTGCATTTTATCCTTGGACACTGCATTGCTGGCCAGGGTCCTTTCTTCTGGATGGTGTGGATGGATGATCCATGCCTGTCCCTTCTTTCAGTAATACATATCATCATGAGCTTTAGCCTGCAATTTTGCCGTTGCAAAGAGTAGTGCTGATGTTAGACTATTGGACATAACTTTAATATCAAGTAGACCTTCTTGCCAAGTACTGCCAGAAATGTCTATGTGTTTTGTTTTGTTTTTTTAACAGAAGATACTGTGGGGTATGTGTGTGTGTATACTTATGGCCATTTTCTAAGCTTCAGTCAATATTAGGGGGGTGAAAAGAACCAATTTCTTGGCAATTAAACTCATATGGAAGAAGTCATATGTGAGTATGTTTGTTTATCTAACGCATCAGCAGTCATATGTGTGTATGTTTGTTTATCTAACATGTCAGCTAAATTTTGTCATGGAAAAGTATATACCAAATGCATATGAATCTTCCACAGCTATTGATTGATTTGATTTGATTTGATCTGATCTGATCTATATCCCATTTTTCCAAAGCAGCTTACAGTGTAAGTGGAAACAAAATAGCTAAAACAGAATGAGGTACAGAAGTTTTAAAAAGCATTAAACAATCCATCCAATTACATTACTTTTAAGACATTAATTTAAAACAATAAACACATAAAGCATATATTGTATGTTCTTAGAAAAAGCACACCCATAGTATATCCTTCCACACCAACCAGTTAATGGAGAAGGCCTGTTTAAATAGGACAGGCCACTTCCGCACTAGGCTGTTATAGCGCCATGATTCCACTTTCAACCTCCTATGGAATCCTGCGGTTTGCAGTTTTGGGAGGGGCCACCTGGCCCCTCCCGAAACTGCAAACCCCAGGATTCCATAGGAGGTTGAAAGTGGAATCATAGCACTATAACAGCCTAGTGCGGAAGTGGCCACAGTCTTTGTCTGCTGGCAAAAAGAAAGCTGAGAGACAGGCAATCATGCCTTCTTGGGAAGGAAGTTCTATACCCTAGCAGAAACGACCCTTCCAAATGATGTAAAGGCTATAATTACACAATATTACATTGTAATAACTAGCTTTGTGGCAATGGTCAATCTCCTCAGAAAAGAATGCTGTTCCCCTATTTTTCCTAGCTGAAATTTCAGACCCACACCTTGTAGTCCATCTACAAGAAGCAGCAAGAGAGCAAATGCCAGTGACTAGTACTTTTTAGAGCTTGTAAGTAATGTTATCTGCAGTCTGTTACTCTTGAGTGTAGTAAAGAAGCAACAGACATTGTCCTAACTCCCCAATTAATCTTAATGCTAACATATAGCTGTTGTTAGTGTAGTTCACTTGTTGCTTCTAAAACTACTGCTTTTTAAAGTGTCACGTGGTGATGGCAGGCATTCTGTTTCCAAGCATTTTGCATAATACTAATCCTAACATGTTGGAAATTTTAAAAGGAACAGCTAACATGTTAGGGGTTTTGAAGAATGTTTCAAGCTCTGGTAGTTCCTGATATAAGCCCACCATAGCCATTTTGTAGCCGAACTAAGCTATAATCACTTAAATGTTAAAGCGCCGAACATTAAAGATTTAAGCATTTAAGTCTCACAGAGCAGCCCTCTAGGGGAATCCTCAGTTTTGAAAAAAGCATATGTTTGCCTACTAGGCACCAAAGACCTTCCCCAGATTTGTCTTATCCACTCATTTCTGGATTAGTGCATTAGTAATAACAGATCTGGCTGAGCACTATCTTGTACCTTAATCTAGGCAAAGACTTTTGCAATGAAGTGTACACAGAAGACATTATTTAACTAAATGGAATGGAATTATCTGGAAACAAAGGAGCAAAAATCCCTTTTTCTTTCTTGCTATTCTTTTAATATTATTCTTACCAGAACACTATGCCCATCTCAGACATCTTCGCTGCACTCAGGCAAGCCCTGTTTGGGGTTGGGATGCTGCAGTTTAAATATTAGTTTTAGATTGTGAGTTCCAAAAGAGTCTATTCATGAAGGGCTGTGCTGAGATTACAGAAGGCCTCATTTGTATGTAGCTGTGTTATCTTGTGGATAGATTTCTCAGACCTTTTGTGATAATAAGATTTTTTTTTTGTTTCTATTTTTTTTCTTTCTAGTCACATTCATCAGGATATTTACTATCCTCTAAGTTTAAAGCATTTAATCAAGGCAACATTAGAAGGTCTAAAAGAGACTGAAGTAACATCATTCACCTAAAATGCTTCTTGCCATAACTTTACAGGCATGCCAGTAAGTTGTGGATGAATAGTTTTACATTGCAGAGAAACTGCATACTTATTCCAGTAGTTTAACAATCAAATGTTGAGTGCAGCTACCTGGGAGTGAATCTCATTAAATCCATTGAAATTTATTTCTAAGGGAACTTACCTAGGATCTGTGAACAACCTGCCCATCAGGTAGGATGAGGCTGCTACCTTAAGTAGCTGTTTTTGGCTGTTATAGAAGACCTCCAATTGTCATGGTATTATCACTTTCATAGCCTACCAGGTTACTAGAGTTTTGGACTACGAGTCCAATCTAAGAATCATTGAGATATCATTGAATAATGTGGGATATTTCAAGCAGTATCACTTTCTGTAATTGTGCTACTGTGATCTGGTTGATGGCAATTTTCATTGAGATGTTTTGTCACATCATTAGGAATTGCTCCAAGAGCTGCTACCACCACTGAAACCATAGTGGTTTCCCAGAGGTGCTGAATCTCGATTTGTGAGTCTGAATATTTTGTAATCTTTCTGTCAGGGTAGGAGAGGTTGCACCTCAGTGCATGTGGAGAGTGCCGACAGAGTAGCGATGTTCAGCTGCAACCAAACTGCTCCAGACAGGATGAAAAATGCTCTGCAGACTCATAGTGATAAGACTCAGTGCTATTTATTCAGCAGAGCACACGGAAATAAAAGTTAGGGCTTTTGGCAGCATATCAAGAAGCATGAACAAGTGAGGCACAATAATTAGCAGAATGGAAAAACAGACTAGCAGCATGTCTGGATACAAACCATAAATTAGCCCTTACAGCAGCACAACCACAAGGAATTGACCTAATGGTAAAGTACAGTGCCATCCATAAGCCTTTTTAAGGGCTTAACCACACCCCAGTCCCTATAGGGTGACCAATTACAATTACAGCATGCAGCCGCGTCACGGTGGTGCTCAGTGACGAGGTAAGACCTTCCAAGACAGGCTAGTCAAAACATTCTTTGCAGCTGCACTCAAGGTCGCATCACCTCATTCCTGCTGTCCACTTAGAAAAACCTTTCCAGCCACACCACACTCACACTGAATACCTTGACACTTTCTTCTGAAATAGACGTGATGTCCCATCCCATCTCTTCAACTGACAGACTGAGAGTCCTTGCCACTTGTCAGCTAATTCTGGATTCTGTCTGGGTTACTTTTTCTGGTCACCTGAGTGCTCAGCTAATGATGGTGGTTAAACCAGACAGATCAAGTTAGCATCAATATTCCATTCAAGCACCCTTAAGTACGGAAATCTAAGGATATTTATATGACCAATGAGCAGGCTCTTTAGAACTCTTTCAGATTATTTATTATAAGCATTCATAGATGTATAACATGATATTCCAATTAAGGAAAAACACAGACAGCAATGTCTGGGCACTTAAGCTTCAATACAGGACATTATAGGTAGGGCACCATTACGTTGTTGTTGTTAACTGCTGTCAGCTTTAACTTATGGTAACCATATGGATGAGAGACCTCCATGTCAGGTCTTGCATGTCATGTCTTCCTTGATTGAGTTTATCCATCTGTAATGCTGCCTTCCTCCTTCCTTCTGCCTTCTACCTTACCAAGCATTATTACCTTCTCTAGTGATCCATGGCTTTGCATGATACATCCAAAGCACGACAGCCTCAGTTTAGTCATCTAGGTTTCTAGGGAGACTTCAGGTTTGATTTGCTCTAGCATCCATTCACTTGTCCTTTTAGCAGCCCAGGATAGCCGTAGAACTCTTCTCTAGCACCACATTTTGAACAAGTTGATTTTCTTCTTGTCAGATTTCTTCACTGTCCAGCTTTCACAATCATACATAGAATTTGGAAATATGATCACATGGACAATCCTAACTATAGTATTCAATGACACATGTTTACACTTCAAGATCTTGTCTAGTTCCTTCATAGCTTCTCTCCCCAGTCTTCTTCTGATTTCTTGACTTCAGTCTCTATGATGCAGCCACAATTTTGTGAGTTTGATTCTGAAGGGCTGCAGGTTGACTTGGCCTTCCATCCTTCCCTAGGTAGATAAAATGAGTAGCCAGCTTGCTGGGGGCAATTAGCTAAACACTTTGTAAAACCGCTTAGGGAGTGCTTTGCACTGATAAGCAGTAAAGAAATGTAACTGCTAACTGCTGCTATTAACAACTGAGCTAAGGGGTGAAATATCTTCAAGTATTTAAGTGTCTTCATCATCTGCCTTAAGGTTATGTAAATCATCTGTGTCATTATTCGTGTTTTCTTAATGTTCAACTGTAAACCTGCCTTTGCACTTTCTGCTTTGATTAGAGTGAGTAATCATTCAAAGCCTTTGGTATTTTCTGCTAGTAGTATGGCGGTATCATTTGCATATTTTAAATTGTTGATGTTCTGCCTCTTTTCTCTGAGTCTAATCATGCTTTATGTATTATATGTTCAGCATACAAATTATAAACAGGGTGATAAAATGAAACCCTGCCTGCCCTCCTTGTCAGTTGTAAACCATTCAGTTTCTCTATATTCTGTCCCGACAGTAGTCTCTTGTCCTGCAGGTTACACATCAGGACAATCAAGTGTTGTGGCATACCCATTTCTTTAAGAGCAATCTACAGTTTCTCGTGATGTACACAATCAAAGGCTTTGCTATAATCTATGAAGCACAGGTTGATTTTCCTTTGAAATTCTTTGGTGTGCTCCATTATCCAATGTATGTTTGCAACATGATCCCTTATGCCTCTTCCTTTCCTGAATCCTGCTTGGACATCTGGCATTTTTCAGTCCATATATAGTGGAAGTCTTTGTTGAAGAATTTTGAGCATGACTTGATTAGGAAAATTAATGTAATGGTCCTGTGGTTACTGCAATCCCTGGTTTCCCCTTTCTTGGGGATTTGAATATATATTGAAGGTTTCAAAACCGTGGGCCATTATTTTGCTTTTCCATATTTGTTGACAGATTTTAGTTAGAAATAGAATAGATTCTGTCTCTGTAGACTGAAGCAACTCTATTGATATGCCATCTGTTCCTGGTGATTTATTTCTCCCAAGTGTTCTGAGTGCAGCTTTCACTACAGTTTCTAAAATTGGCAATTTGTCTTTATATGGTTCTTCCTTGAATGAATCTGTCAACCTTTCATTTCTTTTATATAGTTCTGCTGTGTATTGTTTCTATTGTCTTTTTGTTTGTACTTGATCATGTAATTTGTTCCCTTGGTGGTCATAGAGCATCTCCACTTTTGGTCTAAATTTGCATTTGATTTCTTGGATCTTGTTGAAGAGGTCTCTCCCCCTCCTCTTCCTCTTCCTCCTCCTTCTTCTTTTTCTTTGGTCATCTTCTATTTCTATTGAGTATTATAGTAGTTCTGCTTGTCCCTGCACACTTCCTTTTGCTTCTCATCTGTCCTTAACTGCTTGAAGAGTTTCATCAGTCATCCATTGAGGCTTCTCTTACTTTTTGGTTACAGGTAGTGTCTTTTTCAGTTTTTCCCTGACAATGTCCCTGGCTTCAGTCCAGAGTTCTTCTGGCTCCTGGCCAATTAGGCTTAATAGTGCAAATCTATTTTTCACATTAACTTTAAATTCTATGGGGATGTTCTTCAGATTGTATTTCAGCATGATGGTTGGCTTGGTGTTCTTCTTTAGCTTTAATCTAACTTTGCTCTTAGTACTGCCATAGTCTGCTCTTGGTCTTGTTTTTGCAAAGAGAATAGAATTTCTCCATCTTCTGCTTCTGATTATGTGGTCTGTTTAATTTCTGTGTTGATCATCAGGTGATGTCTTTGTATACAGTCACTTGAAGAATGTGTTTGTGATGAAAAAAGCTCTTGGCCTTACAAAATTCAGTCAGTTGAAATCCTGTTTAATTTCTTGATCCTTGGCCAAATTTTCTTACAAGTATTACATCAAATCATATGGCTTTCCAGATGTTCACTTAAATAAGGACTTACGTAGGGACCTTATCTCTCTATTCGGCTCTCTAAAAGATTGGCAATAAACAACCATTAAGCCATTTAACACAGCCTTTTATTCATTATAATCATCAGGTTCTCCACACCTGCTATAATTTTCATAATGTCTGTTAAGGCATTATATAGACATTGTATAAAGGCTTTTCAATGTCCCAAATTCTGTCCCTTGACTTATCCTTAACCATCTTAATAATATAACTTAGCCATAATCCATTTAAATATACATTCTTGTCTGTTGAGGAATTGTGCATCTCTTTGAGGCATCTGTGACTACACAGACATTCAAAGGTTATTGTTAAACTTTAACAGCATTCATTACTTCATGAGTATATCTGTTCTTAGTATAGCCTTACCAGTATCAGCATAAATCAGCATTTTAGGGCAGCATGTCAGAGCTATCAGAAATGTTGTCACTGCTTATTAAACAGCATGTGGCACACTGAAAGCAGGCTAAGAACTATTTTTTGGCTTATTTTTACTCTTTCCTTGCACCCGTTCAGCTTATCAGTTGACTAGTAGGAATAAACTATATCAGAAACATTCACTACTTGTGCTTATCTTTGTCCAAGTAAACCACATCTCTTATCTTTAATTCTGTAGAGTAGGAGCTGAAGAGTTGTAGAATAAAACTGTAGAGCAGAGTAGACCAGGAGTTCTGTTGGACTCTGTTCAATTGGAATTGTAACTGTCCTACTTGCCTTAACTAAGGCACCTGTGAGGAAGTTCATTCCAGGGCAGGCTAGTGACTATTTTCCTTGAGTACAATCGTGGAGGTGAATCATGGAGGAGTTTTATCTTATTTACATTCCAGAGCATCTGGCATTTATCCCAGACTGTAGCCACTTCCTTTAAGATCCTGAATAATACAGACCCTCACAAGGCGAACTGGCTGAATAAAGTCTTTCGTCATTGGTCTTACACTCCATAGGTGATGTTAAGGTAAATTCTGTGCTTTAAAGTTATATGAGCAGGATGAAAAGTTGACAACTGAATATATCTCACCTGTAACACTCCTTCCTTTGTCTTTGCCATATCTATAATCCAAGATTTCTTTTTGTTAATCACAGTTATATTCTAATTGTTTCTCATTTTGAATTTTAAAGTCCTGTAGAATTTTTACATCACCATTTTTGACAACTTTTTGCAAGTTTCTCCTCCCACCAATTCTGTGCAGATGGTAAATCATTCGTATATATGTATGTATGTATGTTATAGATTCCATAGACGTTCCATGGAGGTTCTTTCAGCTATGGATACTATGTACTTTGACCAAAGAAGATACCATTGCTGTACCACTATAGCAGTAAAATACCTTGGTCTGATTCTGGATTAAGCTAAAAATCTTTAGATTTTGGCCATTTCCGCCCTACACTGTTATCCTGCTATTACTCCACTTTCAACATCCTGTGGAATTCTGGGGTTTGTAGTTTGCTAAGGCCAAAGAACTCTCTGGCTGAGAATTCTAAAGGCCCTCCCCTCAACTGCAAACCCCAGGATTTGATAGGATATTGAAAGTGGAATAATAGCAATATAACAATGTAATGCAGAAATGACCAAAGTAGATCCAGCAAGCCTGAACTCTACCATTCCCAATCTGAAGACAGATTTCTCCAATGTGGGGCTTTCCAAGTTCTCATCATCCTCATTCTAATTGAGGGAGATGTCCAGCATATCTGGAAATCATCCTGTGGGAAGGCTGGTATAAAATTTTTGAACTGTCCCTTTTCCTGACTGTAATATTTCTTTCCCTATCAATTGCCCTAGGAAGAAAGTGGAAATAATCTTTATTGTGTGTCTTTGACCCATCTGGTAGAATCAGGCTAGCTTGTTGTCCACAGCTAAAGTGGTATTACATGTCATTCCTACATTTGGGGTCTTACTCTGTTCTGCCTATCTCATCCTATCTTCTTCAATTATGCTTGATAACTGTGGCAGGTAGCCATGACCTTCACTTCTCTCAAGTGTGTCAGGTAAACATTCTGTCTCTGAGGAAACATTTCCCTTCGTGGATCAGTTGTGTACTTTTGCTGTGAGCACAGTATTTGAATACTTGAACACATTAGTCTCCACTACAAAATAGCTCTTAAAATGAATGCTTTTAGCTTTCTTACTGTTTGTGGTCTGAAGTAAACTCTACATAAAAGAAATGGCTCCTTGCCGTTGCTTACAACAGTAGAAGACAACTGACTGAGCGGTGCTAACTCCTCCCTTTGAGACATGCAGCAACTTAAACATGCCCCCGGGAGGATGGAGAATGGGATTTACTTATTTCATTTGTATACTGCCTTTCATCCATGATAGAATCGAAGGCAATATACATATGATTTCCTAGTAGCCATTCAGGTGCTGAGTAGACCTACAGGAGCTTCAATAAGGTTGTTGCATCTTGTATCTTCTCCAGAAGAGACAATTCACCCTTTAGACATAGTTTGCATTGTTTAACGTTAAAAACAAAACAAAACTGAGTGGGCTTCAAGCTGCTTCTGTGATTTGTTTGGCGGTCTGTGAAGGCAGGGAGTAGGATCTGGACCTGCTCCGGTTGTCCACCTTGGACTGGGCAAACACCATGAGGAATAGTGGTGAAAAAACAGCAGAGGAGGCTTGGGTGATAATCCATACAAGTTCATTCATGTTTGTGAGTGAACTTGTGCAAAGGAGAGAAGTTATGGCATGTATGAAGTGTAGAAGACTGGTTACTCATGAAGCACTGTGAAGGCCAAGGTGCACATGATCCCTCTTCTACAGGAAGAGGTTACAAGCTTCAAGACTTTTTAGTTTAGAACAAAGTTAAGTAAGAGGTGACACAATACAAGTTACACAGCACATAATACCTTCAATATTTCTGCTGAGGTCACCTCTAATGTGCTGGTTCAGGACACGAGGGGCTCCATGGCAGCCATGACCTGTCTCAGTTTATCATCAGCCCATCAGGACGTCTTCTCAATTTGGTCTTTGCTTCAAATGGAGAGGGGTTGATTTAGAAATGTGGGCGGAGGACACCACAGTGCCTTTGTCATGGTCGGATCTCTTCCTGATTAAGGCATTTCTGTGCTACACTGTTTTAGTGCTATTATTCCACTTTCAACCTCCTATGGAATCCTGGGGTTTGCAGTTTAGGGAGGGGCATTTAGACTTCTTAGCCAGAGAGCTCTTGTGCCTCAGTAAACTACAAACCCCAGAATTATTACACAGGATGTTGAAAGTGGAATAATAGCACTATAACACTGTCATGTGGAAATGGCCTAATAATAGTTCCACAATGACCAGCTCTTTCTGCAGAAATGGGAAGCCTATTTGGATGATCCATGTCCAGAGAAAAGCAAGCAAGCATGGTACATGGTTTGAATGGTTGACTAGGATACTGGAAGACCAGGCTTCAAATCTCTACTCAGGCATGGAAACCCACTGGTTGACCATAGGCAAGACACACTCTCTCAGCTTCAGAAGGTAGCAAAATCAACCCACCCTCCCAACAAATTTTTCCAAGAAAACCCTTTAGGGTCCCCTTAAAGTCACCATAAGTCGGAAACATCTTGAAAGCACTCAATAACAACAGCAACAACAACATGCTCAGAGAATAACAGAAATCAAGAGATTCCTGAATGGTCTAGGGCAGTACTACTTAAACTAGAAGATGTGGAGATTGGATCCCCCCCTGCAATGTGCCAGTCTCATTTGTGCCCATTGGTTACTTTTTTTGTCTTTCTTTCCTGGAAATTCTCCAGTTATCAGCAGCTATTGACTGCCACTGGTCCATGGACCACCACTTGGAGTAGCACTGCTCTAGGCATCCCAGCGGACAGGTCTGGCATTTCTATTGAGGCCCTTGTTTTGCTTTGGAATGCCAGATTATGTCAAACCATCATGATTATACCTGAATGCTGACTGTAGAGTTGGCTCAACAACCAGGCATACAATGATTTCACTCATTGCTATCATCTCCCTTCTGGCCCCGAGTCCTGAAAATTTTGCAGCTCTTTGCTTTGGCTAATATAGGTTAATTTGCCTCCTTCCTAGAGACAGCATGATGTAGCAGTTTGAGGATTTCACTAGGACTCTGGAAGATGAGTCCCTGCTCAACCATGGAAACCTGTAAGTGGCCTTAGACAAGTCATACTCTCTCAGCCACAAGGGAAGGCAATGGCAAGCCCCTCTGAACAAATCTTGCCAGGAAAACCCCATTATAGATTTGCCTGAGGGGCACCATATGTCAAAATGACTTGAAGGCACAGAACAAGAATAACCACCTGGGGTCTCATTTGGCAATTTAGTATAAAAATGATTGCTTCCATATTTCATTCAAAAACAGCAACACTTTGAGCTTTTGAGAAAGGCTTTGAAATAATGCATGATTTCCTGGTAGTAAGCTGCCCAAAACTGAATAGGACTGAATAAGTACATGCAGGTTCATGCTGTTACCACTTCATCCTGCATGACACAAGAATGTATAGGGTTGATTTATTGATTTGTGCACTCCAGAGGCATGTGTGAGTTATATAAGAAATTATTATGATATTGAAGAAGACCGAAAAAAGTACGGTCATTTTTTTTTTTGTCAAAGAAGAATGCTTTTTAAAAGTAGAAAGCATGCCTCAGAGTATTATTACTTTAGAAGTCAATGTAATTCCAGCAAGTCTAGTCAGTTTAAATAAATCCATTAGACTCAAGAGGTCTGTATTTGATTTGCTGCTATAATAGCCCAATTTAAGTCTTTTTACAGATGCAGTCTAGAAAGTTGAAACTTCGAAATATTATTTATTTGTAGGGAAATTCTAGTGCCTCTTCTTCTCTCTTCAGTGACTGCTTCTAGAGTTGACAAGTAGAAAGAAAGGTCCTAAGGACATCACAGATATGCAAGAGCAACATGATGCTGAGAGGATGCAGTAATCCTCTTTGGAAATGTTTACACAATTTATGGCTTACCTTCAGAAGATGCTTCCATTCCCCCTCTGTTGGAGGGGGCTTCATGAGAAAGGAGGGGATTTTGGTAGACCATGTGCAATACTCCCTCATACTTCATTACGAAATACATTTACCACCATTTTAAAATTTCCCATTGGTCAGCGGAGGTAAACAAACATGTTAACAATCAGTAAAGCATTTTTTCTTCTAGGAAAAAAAGTGATTAAAAAAAACAACCCAAAGATATCCTCAGATTTGATCATTAGGAGAAAACTATTTTCAGGCCATGCCATGAATTACATTAAATTCATGCGACTTAGTGCTTTATATATTGTCTGTTCTCCATCTAGTTCATCCTTCTCTAACAGCGCCCAGCTAGATGTCAAAGGCCTGCAGGTAGGACATGCTGAGGAGAGTCAAAAGATGAACTTCCCAGTAGAGGGGTGTCTTGTCTCTTATTACAAGATGCCAAAGGCTGACAACCATGGGGGATCACGTCTTCTATAAACACGTCTATATTTAATATCCATCCATCCACCGATCCATCTATACGTATAGATGTGTTTATAGAAAATGTGATCTTCAGTGGTTGTTAGCCTTTGGAATCTTTCAGAGACAACACACTTCTGAATTGGGAAGTACATAGAGTCAGTGTGCTGTAATGGTTTGAGCACTGAACTATGACTCTGGAGATCATGGTTCAGTTCCCTGCTTGGCCATGGAAACCCACTGGGTGACCCTGCACGCATCACACACTCTCAGCCCTGCCCCCAGAAAACCTTGTGATATGTTGATCTCAGGGTTGCACAACAACATCATATTTAACACCCCATATTTCCAGTAGAAATAGTGCTCAAGAAGACTAAGGGGGGGGGACTAAAATAAGGAAGTTATATCCCAAACATTACAATGTAAAGACAAATAAATACACATCAGTAAAGAAGAAGTAATAGCACCCACCAAATCAAAACTTAGTTGAGCAGTAAATCTTCTTAGATGACAAAATGCTACCTGATTTTTTAAAAACATGATGATGATGATGATGATATTTATTTATATCCCGCCTCTCCCGACGGATCGAGGCGGTACTACAACAGTACATCAAATACATTAAAAGCAATTAAAACATAACCCATCCTCCCCGCCCACCAACCCATCTAAAAACCCCTAAAACACATCAACTATTAAGAACAAGAGGACAGTAGGTGGGATGCGGTGGAGCACTAGTCTGGGAAGGCCTGGTTTTGATAGACCAAGGGCCCTTTCATACTACACAATTATAGTGCTATGATTCCACCTTAACTGTCATGGCTGCATCATCTGGAATCCTGGGGTTTGTAGTTTATAGAGGCACTAGTGCTCGCTAGCTGAGAATTATAAATGATCTTCCCTTCACGGCAAATTTGAGGATTCTGTTGGCTGTTCCCATGGCAGTTAAAGTTGAATCATAGTGCTATAACTACATAGTATGAAAGGGCCTGAGCTTGGTTTCCCTTGCCAGGCAGTTCCAAAGCTTGGGAGCACACACACACATGCACACACTCTGCAAACACCCTCTTTGATGTTCCCATCAACTGTACCTCTTGTAGTAATGGGGCAGAGAGAAGGCTCTCCTCCTAAGAATCTTAAAACCTTGGGAAGATATGGTGGTTCAGATGACTTTCTCCTATTGAATATGACTTTTTAAAAAATTCATTTAAGCTTAACAATCCAAACTAGTTATAGCTTTGAATAATGGAAACAGCTGCCCTGAGTTGTAGTTAAAAGTTTCAGTGACAGTGAGAACAGCTTAATTAAAAGCCAATTAGTCATGGACATTACTTTGAGGCCCAGCATTATGCAGTCTCTGTGCGTTTAGATTTCTCTTCCTTCAAGCTTGTCATTATCCTGAGTACAAAAGCCTTAAAATGAATGTGGTCTGTTTGACTGTCTCTATGGAAACCTTCCTACACTACATGGCACACACACACTTCCCAGACTGTCTCAGAGCCACCCTCCCCTATGATCTTTGCTCCACCCAAACGTGCTGCTCATTCTCTCTTTTCTCAGTATCCATGTGAGATGTTTTATGAATACCAATGAACATGAGCCAAGCCCATGTTTTGACAAGACAGAGTGTTCAATGAGACTTACAGGATTTGCCTCACCCACTTTCACATCTAAAGCTGAAAGCTAAAGCTGTTTGCTAAACTGAAACGTAAACAAACACACATGCACATACACACCAAATGAGGATTTTGAGCCAAGAGGATGCTGCCCAGCTGATAATTGCAACAAAGATCTTGGAGTTATATGTCAGTAGCTCATTTATGACATCTAAGCCAGTGGTAATGCATCACCTCCAACCTTTCACAGATGAAAATTTGGACATGTGTTTCCAAGCAACACCACAGTGTAGTCCAGATGGCAAAAGTTATTAATGACCTTGGACAGACAAGTTGTGAGAGGCTGCAGTGGTTTACTTTTGCCTACCAGGAAAGGCAAGACTCCATCCACTCCTCTCCTGTTCCTCCTGCTGAGTGCACTGAGTGCAGACTACTTTTGTATTTTGAACCCAGTTTGCAGCAAGTGAAGTAACCTGAGGACAAAGCGGGAGTGTTGGGAACAGGGGAGAGAATCTTGGACATTTTAAAAGCGAATGAAAAATGAGAAGACACAGGATTAATTAGGATAGTTCCTGCCAAGTTGGGACAGCTGAGAGGTATGGTAATGTCTTTTGTAGGGTAAAGGCCAAAATGAGGCCCTGAGAGTACACGCATGTGTGTTTACACACATGCACATGCCTGCTTTCAAGTCACGTGTTGACTTAGGGCAATCCTATCAATCCTATAGGGTTTTCTTAGGCAAGGAATACTCAACGGTGGTTTACCATTGCTTTCTGTGAAATATAGCCTGCGGCACATGATATTCATTGGTGGTCTCTCATCCAAGTACTAACTAGGGTGGACCCTGCTTAGCATCCAAGATTGGGCAGGATCTGGTGCCTTTGTGGTATTTAGGCTTTGATGCATTTTGGTACTATCCAAACTGTTTCAGTGTGTATGTGAATATGCAGTGCTTTGAATGAACACCTTGTCTGAGTTAGTATACTGCACATTGTATATTCCTCTCTTCTGAGAGAGAAGAGATAACACATTTAAGGCAAAGAGGCATACCTAGAAAATGCCCTCCCTTCTAAAATTCTATTGCCTTTTAAACCAGAATATAGATTCACCTAAAAACTCCTACCCCCACCCCCCGCAGTTGCTTTTCAGGAACACAATTCCAATATTAAGAGTGCCTCCTCTTTATCATTAGCTGTTCTCACATATTTACACCAAAAATAAGGTTGGCGAAGCCCAATTCCACACTCCCAAAGATTTGCAAGTTGTAGGATGAACGTATGCCAAATCCTCTTCTTTCCATTTTAGCGCAGTTGCAGTCACACACATAGTAGAGTGCCTTTGCCTAAAGGTAATCCATTACCTGTTTTAAACTTCCCAGTTACATACTACCAATATAATTTTTCTCCATGAGAATTTATATGTGGAATCTTTATTATGTCAGGAACCATTTCATAATCTATTGGTGAATGTTTTGGCAAAGCCTTCCATTTATTTTTATTGACTCAGTGTTTAACAAAGCATGTAAGCTTTTGAAGAGACTGGATATTCTTTTTGCTATGACAATTTTGGACTCTTTTTCATTTATCTGTCTTGGGGACCACTGACATACAATCAACCCATTTTGTTCAAGATTCTAATTTCATGTTACAGATTAACAGTAGCCAGAAAGAAAGATGGGAAAGAGCTCTTTAGTTATCTTTCTCAGAGACAAGGAAAGACAGATTTCAAGGAAGCAAGGTAACTGTGGCTACATTTTCAAAGAGGAAAAAAAATGATTTTCAAAATGTACCCCAAACCTTATTTTCCCTATGGCAGTAGCCTCTAGGATCTGTGGTGGCTTGGGTCTTCCAGGAATATCCTATCACCTTTCCTTGAAGTTTTATATCATTTCAAAAGTAAGTATCTAGAGTAATGGTGGACAATTAGACTTTCAGCTGTTGTTGGACTGCAGATCCCATCCCAAATTCTCAGCTGTTGCTCCCTCACCCCATCTGGAGAATTACAGTTGCCAAGGCCTACTCTAGACCTTATACTTGTGGCAATACACTTGTGCCTGTACAGAGTTGCTGGCAATATTCTGTCTATTTCTGTATTGAAATTTTGACTCTGGCTACTTAGCTCATACTGTTTTTGCCAGTATATTAGATGCACTGGCGTATATTTTCAAACCGTATTTTTTAGGAAAAAATTTTTTTTAGTACCCAGCTGAGGCAAAATGAATAGGAAAGAGAGGAGGAGTGAAAAGAAGGGTTGCATGAAGTTTCCTCCAACCTCTTCCTCTCATTTTGCCTTGGTAGGGTTCCGCCCTTCTGTTTTGCCTGAATGGGGAGAACTCCCTGCTGAGGCAAAATGCATAGGAAAGACGGGAGGAAGAAGGAGTGCTAGCACTAGTGCTTCTTTCACCTGTTGCTTTGCCTGGGTGGGGAGAACTCCCCCCGGAGCAAAATGCATAGGGAGGGCGGGTGGGCAAAATGACAGGAAGGAGGGCTGAATGCCCCCCATCTTTCCTATGCATTTTGCCGTGGCAGAGAGTTCTCCGCACCCAGGCAAACTGACAGGAAGGAGGGGTTAAAGGAGCCCTAGCGTTCCTTTTGCCCCCACTTTCCTATGCATTTTGTCTCCGTGGGGGGAGTTCTCCCTACCCAGGCAAAATGACAGGAAGTAAGGATGAAAAGAACAGTCACTCTAGCGCTCCTTTTGCCCCCCCCCCACCATTTAGGCTTGGCAAGAGTTACTCATATTTGCTGGTGTATAAGATGCATCCCATTTTCAGAAGGCATTATTTTAGGGGGGAAATTGCATCTTATATGCTGGCAAATACAGTAATTCATCCATTGGAAGTCAGGGTGAGCCTCATATACCTATGTAATATATTCTTGGGTTTTAGGTTAACCAGTGTAACACTGCCCTCCAACTTAAATGTTTTTATCTAACCTAGGCCATTTCTGCACTACATTATTATAGTGTTCTTATTCCACTTTTAACATCCTGTGGAATTCTGGGGTTTGTAGTTTACTGAGGTCAAAGAGCTCTCTGGCTGAGAATTCTAAATGCCCTTCCCTAAACTGCAAATCCCAGGATTCCATAGGAGGTTGAAAGTGGAATAATCGCGCTATAAGAGTGTCATGCAGAAAAGGCCCTAAACTGCTTCAGGCAACCCTGGTGCATGAAGAGGAACAGGCAAATTCTTTAAATGAAAGAAATAAATGAATACCCCTCAACTTTCAGTTTTTTTCTTCTTTTTTTCCCTGTTCTTTTAATTTGGGAAAATATGACATACACAAATGCAGATACCATGCTCTTCTCTGAATTCCAGGATTCCACAGGATGAAACTATGGTCATAGCACTGTAATTGTGTGGTGTGAAAGGGCCCCTGAATTTGTTTGTTGAATCTGAGACCACAAAATCAAATGCAGAAGGGCACAATACTGTCCCCGTGACTTTCTTTCCTAAAGCAGGGGTGGTAATCATATAGGCCGCCAGATGTTTCAGCTGCAGCCAGCATGGCTAGCTGCAGTTCAACAACATCTGGAGGGCCACTTAAGTCCCACCCTGTTTTAAAGCAACTAGTAAATAAGAATGTGGCTATGCTTAGCTAAATAGCTTGACCCAGTGCCTGAATTCATTTCTATCACAGACAATACAGAGCCTACCAGAGAAATTATTGCTGCACCAAGAAGGAGACACGTTAGTTTTGCATTGAATAGAAATAAATTTGAGCTTTCAAGGGGGAAGGAGCTGTATTCTCAAATGGAGAGCCGAATTATATTGGCTGTCTTGTTCTCAGCAGTTTCAGAGACATTATGGATATAGTCAGATGAGCCTAATTTGGTAGTCTGCTAATCCCGCCACAGATTTTATCTCAAAACAATAAGCAGGCTGTGTGGATCTAAGATTGTCACTTCCCCCCTCTTCCCCACCTGATTGTTGTTTGATGAGGTAATCTGTGGTTTCAAAAGCTTGCACAGAGATTTTTGTGCCTTTTTGGCTGGTCTAATAAAAGTATTACCACCATGTGGAATTAGTCTTATGGTCAACATAGTTACCCTTGCATTGATAAACAGAAATGCAGCTATCCTCTGAAATTGGTTCATGTTGTCCTTTGAAGTCTTAAAGAAAAGTTTATGACATTACTTTGATTTTTTTTTTTTTGAGCTGTATCCAATATGCCTAGTAGACGGCATGGCAAAAGCCTGTAAAATTAAGTACATTTTCTGAGGAAGGATGTTTTTCGTGAAGACCTTGAATGCATGGAGGGCATTAAACTTGATTATAGCCAGAATCCTCAGTGTTAAAAACCCAGAATGAGAAGCGAGACCCATTAAACTGTTAAATGTTCCTGTATATCTGCTAGAAAGGATTTCCATGCTGGCATATGATGTTCAATGTTAATCTGTGCTTCTCCATGCAAAACCAGCATTTAGAAGCTGTTATAAAGGGCTCTGTTTTGTTTAAAGCTTGAAATCCTAATATAAAATGAAACACAGATGTACTACGTTCACTCCAGTATAACAGTTTTCTGATTTTGCTGAGGTATGCAACCTCTTCCTCTAAAATATAGCTTCTAGCACCTGGTATTTGCTGGCAGTCTCCCATCCAATGTACTAACCAGAACTGAGCCTTTTAAGCTTCCAGTACTAGAGAGGAATGAACTGGCAAAACCACTTCTGAGTATTTGTTGCCTAAGAAAAATCCTATAAAATTCATGGGGTTGCCATAAATTGACAGGCAACTTGAAAGCTTATACACCCACAAATGCAAACTCTTGGGGTTTGAAGGAGGGATTTGAAAACACTATCTTTTAACACCAGGATTGTAAAATAGACAATTTTCGTAAAAACCAGACTGCTACTTGTAAGGAGGTTTCTGGAATGCTTGCTGGAATAGGCAGATGTGCATAAAACCAGATGAAAGAAAAGGATGGCATTCCTTGATAGAGGTGTAAAAGGCAATTATAGTGAATATCTGGGCAGGAAATAAATTCTCAATTGGCATTGCTGATGATAAGAACTTGGTACCTGGTTTTTGATGTACCAGTTATATAGCACTGAACACTCCTTCCCTCAAAATATCATATAAATCAGTTCTAACTTGAATGCAAACTATGACTTCTTATTTGGATGTTAGCAACAAGCTGTTGTTATCTCAAAATGGGAAGTGAAGGAAGGGTAGTAAGGGAATGAGAAAGGTATGAATTTGAGTCTAAGCTCCCATTGCCAATCTGTCCATAATGTCTGAACTGGACCACTGTAAATGTAGGCAGTACAAGATCCTACCAGTACCACATTGTACAAAAATTGATTGGCGCAGACATATCCTTAGTGAAGCTGCTTGAGGACTATGGAACAACTTCCAGTGCAAATGCTTATCTCATTTTCTTTTTCTTTTTTTTCTATCTGATTAATTTTGTTTCTCTGTCTTTTTTTTCCCCTTCTAGGTCAGAGGTCTTAAAGCTCCAGGTTCCTTCACAGGGAAGCTCAGAGAAGAAAGCAAGTGCAGCAGTTGATAGACAGTATGCATTATCAGTTGTACAGCAAGATCGAAGTTCACCAACTGGTGGTGCAGGAATATCAGAGAATGGTATGGAAACTCACTGTAATTGTGGCACAGTTCCTCAAGTTTTACTTTGTCCTGGAAGGGAAAAGCCCTCAAAATATCAAGGGTGATGATTTTGAACAAAGAAAACCACAAGGACATTATTGGCACTACACAACAAATGACTACCTCACCTTTAGATGTTTTGGAAAAGTTCTTTGAAAGTATTTTTAATAATTTCAATTATTCTCTAAGTGATATTAGATTTTCAATATGGAAGCTGCTCTGAACTGCTCTTTGTGGTGCTACCTCAGTTTGTTGAACTGTTCTTGTGAAGCATCAGCTCAGAGACTGATCCACTTTACCCAGACATTTCATGAAAAGGAAAACTCTCGGTGGGAATTATGAGCTGGTATACTTGTCGTAACGAGGCAGCTTTCCTGCAGAGAAACTCAAAAGTTCTAATGAATACAAGTACCGAGGCAGAGCCTGTTAAGGTATGCTCCTGGCTCTACCATTCATACATATGATGTCTGACCAGGACTGGTTATGTTGAGCTGCTGTGTAGCAACCCACTTTCATAACTTGAGCCATCTTTCTAAGACTTGATACTATTGCCTTTTCAGATAGAATCAACTTGGATTATCATCATCGTCAACATTATCATCTATATCCTGCCTTTCTCTCAATAATGAGATTCAAAGTGGGTTGGAACATATTTAAAAACAATACAAATTAAAACTATAGAAAAAAAACTTCATAAAGGGAACTACAGAACATGTAATGGTAGTGAGGGTGTTTTTTTTTACCCCCGACTTGTTAATATATGTTACTTGCATTTAGACACAGACCATGTGTCTAAAGCACTGTGTGCTTTAAGAAAACACATTAAGTAATTTTTAAAGTAATTTTCCAAATGGATAATTCTCACTGAAAACCACTTTGCCCTCCTCCCTTCTTCTTGGTTTCCATCTCAGAAATGTTTTTGAAGTATTTAACACATGGTGGGTGCCACACCCACTGCCATAAACCACTGTAGTTTGTTTGTTCTTTCTGGTAGGATTGTGTGCAATGCAGTGTGGATTCCTCCTCAAGACTGACCAAGCCTTCTTCTGATCTGTAGTTTTCCAGAGCAGAGATAGGAAACAAGATGCAGGGAGAGACAGAGGCCATTTCCACATTACATTGTTATAGTGCTATTATTCCACTTTCAACATCCTGTGGAATTCTGGGGTTTGCAGTTTACTAAGGCCAAAGAGCTTTCTGGCTGAGAATTCTAAATGCCCCTCCCTAAACTGCAAAACCCAGGATTTCACGGGGTGTTGAAAGTGGAATCATAGCTCTATAACAGTGTAGTGTGGAAATGGCCAGGGGAGGAGGGAATGAATAAGTATCCTTTTTTTTTTTTTTTTACAAAGGAAGATGCATAAAAGCTATCTTCCTCCCCTTTCCACTGCAACTGATAAAGAAAGTATAAGCACTTGCAAATGTTGTTCTGTTTCAAAAAGAATGGTTAATCACTAGTGCAAAGACCTTGTTCTTTTCATATCCATTAAATTATCAAGACGCGACGGCTGAGATTACAGTTCCCCAACCATGACTTCCATTTAAGTGGCAAGTTTTGAACATGTGGCTTATCAGCTTTTGGCTGGAGAGGCAGCTGCCACTATAGTATTCTTCTCATGGTGTTTCAGTTTGTTCCCTATTCCTGCCTTTCAAAATGGGCTACCGGAATTTATTCAAGGACATAAGTAATAAAAATATTCTTGTACACTTATCTTCCTCACATGAGACTGTATTTTCTCCAATTTCTCAAGAATAGCTTCTCTGTGAGACTATAGGCCAAAGATCCAATTCCTGGGAATTCATTCCCCAAACAAAACTGCTTTATCCTGCATCTTTTTTTATATTAACTTAACTTTTGGTGTATTCTGATAACAGAAAATTTTAAAATTTATGTTAGTGGATTTTTTATCTTGAGTTTGGTGAGTACATCTGTGTATGTGTATGTGCATTCAAGTTGCCTGTTCACTTATGGCAACCCCGTGAATTCTTAGGGTTTTCTTAGGCAAGGAATATTCAGAAGTGGTTTTGCCAGTTCTCCTCTGAACTATACACATCTGGTACTTGTTACAAGTCTCTCATCCAAGTACTAACCAAAGATGATCCTGCTTATCTTCCAAGATTTGGTGCTTTTAGAGTATTTAGGTTGGTACATACTTCTACTCAAAATTAAAAGATGTGGCAGAATTCTTTCACAAAATTCTATTTCACAAGATCAAGAGATGGAAAAGAAATTGGAGAAGCTCTCTTCTTTCCTTAAATTTGTACATACTGCCTAGATAGTGAAAAGATTCTATTTGTTTACCTTAGGTTTCAAGTTATTCCTTTCTTTAAGGTGCTGTAGAAGCATCTATAGGTCCAGCATCAGAGTTTATAAGCACATACCTGGTGGCTTCTTTCTCTTACTGTGTTCCTCCAAAGGAGAAATATCTTCTTATATATCTCAAGATCTTGCATATTCCTCCTCCAGAAGATCTTAGATGGAGGTTGCCAACATCCTCAGCTAACTAGCATTTAGGATTAGCAATGCCCGTGTGAAGAGGTGCACAGCCTTTTCCCCCCTATTGGGGTCACATTATTTCACAGGCAATTGGCCAGGGTTCACATATTGGCACTGGGCAGGGTCACAGCCAAAAGTAGGAGCAGCCATCCTTTCTCTCAGGCTTACCACACTGTGAATTATTAGGAATGGAATAGATCATTCATACCAAAACTCTGAACTGATTGTTCATTAGGAGGGCTTTTTTGAATTTGGAAGCTTTTTTTAAATTGTGTTATCCTGAAAGAAGAGGATTCCCCCTCCCCCATTTGCTAAACTTAGTCAGATAATTCACTTTCTACTTTTATTTTTGTCTTTTTCCTGTTTTACAAGAGTGCCCTCTGCTGGGTAGCATGAAAAATCTTCAAATTATTTCACACCATTAGATGTAAAATGCATAGAAAGGCTTTGAATTAGAATGAATTCTGGACTGTGAGATCTTTCAGATGGGGCATTTTTTTAAGAACCAAGGGCATTTTGTTAGCCATGCAGTGTTTATTTCCCTTCCTTTCCAGCAGTACTCTTAAGTATTTTGTTCTTCTCCAAAAGGCAGAATTTTTAAAAAAATATATAATTGGTCATCCTGTGGACTGTGGCAATCAGAGTGATTTTATTCAGTCCCTCACTCTCTGATTTCAGGATGCTTCTGCCCTCTCCAGTTCCCAATGCTTCCTTGCAATTTTGCATTAATTCTCAGAGCCTTAGAAGTAAATCACTAAAAACTAGGCTCCTGTATTAAGACAAATCAAAACACACACACATCAGCCTGATAATTCAAGTGGAGGAACACTTCTAATGATGCCTCTCCTCCTTCCTTTCTTAGTCTTACACTTCTTAACGTTGTCAAGTCTAGTGTTAAAACAGTAGGCTTCTCTTCCCAGGCTCCCCCACCTCAATTTCATCTGAGGTTAAAGCTTGATGACTGGAAAAGGGGAGAGGAAGGGGTGGCTTTGTTGAAAGCTTTTGTCCCATTGAGTTGTTCGGTTGACTAGGGGCAAATCTTTCCAAACAGAAGAACCTACTGCTTTAGCGCTAAAACACCTTTTAAAAAAATGAGGGTTTTTTTAAATGAAAACATTAAAAAGAAGCATGAAGGAGAAGACAAAGGAAAGAAGAAAGTGATTTAAGAGGGATGGTGGGAGAAAGAGAAATCTGTTTATTTCCCTTACATCCAGCCCTTTCTTGCTGCTGCTAACTCTTCAATTCTTACAAAAAGAGAGAGAGCCTATTTGGATGAGGGGAAAAGGCAACAAATGGCAAGAAACCACATGAAAGATGTGAAACATGTCTACATAAATTGCCATTCTGGAGGAGCCCTGAATCAGGCTGATTTAGACACATGTAAATGATGCTTGGATCAAGATAGATTCTTGCTAGTTTTCAAGGTCAAAAATGTTTTAAAATATTTTAATGAACTCTGTGGGACCTGGAAGAGTACAGCATGGATTGTTTTTTTTTGAAAACTCAGGATGTTTGAATCTTCCACTAGATGCTTGGTCTCTGCCACTATGTGGTCCCCATCCATCATCCACCATCTATCCTTGTGCACTTTCTGTGACTCCAGGGTCAACTGAGCAGAAAACAGTCTTATATAGTCATAATTTTCTAAACCAAGTTGTAGTGTTGTCCAAAAAAGGAGTGGGGAAAACAAACTGCTGCCACTGCACATAATTTAGGCATTCCATTTCTACCCGAGACTCTGCACTTATCTTTCTGAAATTATGTTAACTAGGGCAATCAACAATTACCCAATTGACAATTGCCTACTGCCATCCTGCAATCTGGGGCCGCAAATATACTCTCACTTTATATGAAGCCTTCACATAGTAATACAAAGTAAAACACATGTGGCCTCTGGGTCCAATGTTTGTGGCCCCTGAATCTGTCCTCTCATTACTTTTTAAAAAAACTGTTGTGATTTTTGGCCAGTATTTGCCCCCAAATCATGTAGACATTGCCCAATATGTCAGAACATGTGAAAATACCCCCGTCCCGCCCCATAAATTTGGAAAACAAAACATTGACTCACAGAGTGGAAATGTTCAATGTCTCTTCCAGTTCCCAGGAAACAGGATAACGGGGATTGCAGTAACCATTGGAGCATTGTGTTAATCTCTTACACAAACAAAGTGATGCCCAGAATTTTATAACAAAGATTAGGAATAATATTGCAAGCATACTTCAGATAATGGAGAAGGATTTCAGTGGAAAATCAGCCTATGTTTTACAAATTGTAACAAATGCTTTCATTGTGATGAAAAGCTATGGATTGTCTGAAAAGAACTGAGTGTACCACAACATTTGGTTGTTCTGATGCATAACCTATACTCAGGGAAAGAGGCAACTGTAAGAATAGAATATAAAGAAACAGAATGGTTTCCTGTTGAGAAGGAGGCCAGGCAAGGCAGCATTTTATCACCCTATCTTTTTAATTTATATGCAGAAAATATCATATGGAAAGCAGGATTATACTCAGAGGAAAGAAGCATGAAAATTGGAGGAAGGAACATCAACAGTTTAAGATGTTCAGATGGCACCTTACTATTATCAGACTTGGAACAACTTTTGAGGAAAGTCAGGGAAGAAAATGCAAAGCAAAGTTACAACTGATTAGTAAGAAAACAAAAATAATGAATACAGATGATTTACATAACTTTAAAGTGGATGACAGACATCAAAGTAGTCACAGATGGTCTAGACAGTGTCAATCATAAATGAAAATGGAGATTATAGTCAAGAAATTAGAAGATGACTAGGACTTGGAAGGGCAGCTCTGCTGGAACATTTGAACTGAGGTGCTGGAGGAAAGTTCCAGATATTGTGGATTGCCAAAATAGACAAATCAATGGTTCCTAGATCAAATCAAGCCTGAATTCTTCCTAGAAACCAAAATGACCAAACTAAAACAATTGTGCTTTGCTTATAACATAAGATGACATGACTTATTAGAACAGATGATAAAGCCTGGTAAAATGAGGAACAGTAGGCAAAGAAGACGACTACATTACAGGTAGATAGGCTCAATCTAGGAAGCCAGAGCAGTGGATTTGCAGAACCCGAGTCAGGCTGTCCATGATAGGGTGTCTTGGAGATCTCTCATTAATAGGGTCACTATAAATCACAGCTGACTTGATGGCAATTAACAACAACACTGCCACGAGCACCCTCATGAGCACCTCAGAATCCCATGTGTATATGCATGTACCTTCCACTTGCCTGTCGACTTATGGCAATCCCATGAATTTCACAGATAAGGAATATTCAGAGTTGGTTTTGCCAATTCCTTCCTCTGAAACACAGCCCACAGCAACTAGTATTTGTAGGTGATCGCCCATCCAAGTACTAAGCAGGGTTAACCCTGCTGAGTTTCCAAGATCAGACAGGATTTGGTGCCTTTATGGTCCTTAGGAATCCTGTACTGTGCCCAAATAACTCCATTTTCCTTTTCTATATTGCAACAGGAAGTGATTACAACGTCACTTCCTGTTGCCATTTTAAGAAGGTCTGTAGTGGAACACAGAAGTTGTGGGGAATGCAGGGGAGTGCAGCCTGTGATAAGTCTGATGCAGGGGTGGGAATTGGCCCTCATACATTTACCCCTGCTGTAAAGACTACTTTTGCATTTAATTCCCTGAACCAAATCTTCCAAAACAGACTTCCTTCCCCCAGAATGAACTCTCTGCAGATTTCATCAATTTCTGCCAATAAATTAAATGTTACAATCTCCTTTTCTAAAAAAAAACACCCACAAAATCGAGACATATCGCACAAAAGATCTATGTCTGAAGTTGGGCAGGCATAATCCTCTCCTGGTGCTACTATGTCTGCAAATTTCATCCAGTTCTGAGAAACAGAAACAAAAGTTACAACAATTTCTTTATTTTCAGTGATAGCCAATAGGACGCATAAAGATTCAGATTTCCAAACTGAGTGATATGTTTGCATCGAAAAAGAACTGAGTGGCTTCTGAATCAATCTGAGTGAAATCAGTGACTAGGGCTCCAAACTAAGGTCACTTCTGCCCTGCACTGTTATAGTGCTATTATTCCACTGTCAACATCCTGTGGTTCCCTGGGATTTGTAGTTTAGGTAGGGGCATGTAGCATTCTCAGCCAGAGAGCTCTTTGGCCTCAGTAAACTGCAAACCCCAGAATTCCATAGGAGGTTAAAAGCTGAATAATAACAACACTAGAATAGTATAGGGCAGAAATGGCCTAAATCATCAAACGAAATGGTCAATGCACACCACAATAGAAAAAGATTAGATGCTCCACTGACCAGCATGGATAGCAAGAATTTGTCAGTTCTCATTTCAAAAAACCTAGCACATAGCTGACACATAATAAAGAATATGTCACATAATTCAGGAGGATTTGTCTCAAAATTAATTTAAAAAATTGTACACACACACCTACACCTACATACCTATTCAAGACAAAGTCTCAATGTGTTCAGTAGGGCTTTTGCCAAGGTAAGCAAGAATGTGAACACAGACCTTGTGCTAACTCTGCTGTAGTTATGGCCAAAACCTTGAATGGTTTTAAAGGGGGAGTTGACAAATTCAGGGAGGATACAAGCATTAATGGCTGCTAATCACAATGGCTGTATATGATCTTCAGTGTTGGATGCAGTATGCCTCTGAACATAGGCTTCCGCACTACACTCTTATAGCACGATGATTCTACTTTCAACCTCCTATGGAATCCTGGGGTTTGCCAGCTGGCCCCTCCTGAAACTGCAAACCCCAGGATTCCATAGGAGGTTGAAAGTGGAATCATCGCGCTATAAGAGTGTAGTGCGGAAATGGCCATAGTTAAAAGGAGATGTGAATGAGAAGGTGTTAGTGGCCTTATGTCCTGCTGATGGGCTTTCCATTGGTACCTAAGTTGTCTACTCTGGGAAGAGAATACTGGACTCGATAGCCTTTTGCTCTGGTTCAACAGGGCTATTTTCACATTCATATTTATTTATTATATTTGTATCTCTTTCACCAGAAAGGCTCATAACAGAATATTTGTAAAATGCTAAAATGCAATGAAATTTCAAAGCCATTAAAACATTAAAATAACACTAACAAATAAAGCCATGGGACCAGAAAGTGAAATCAGATGAAGTATGGCATCCCAGATGTTAGTGAACTGTAACTCCTAGGCATGACAAGGGGTTGTATTGGCATAAGTAGTTTTTGGGTTGTTCTGTAAAGAGGTATCAGATACTTCCTTGAGCAGTGCCTTTTCTCCAGCTGCATAAGAGCAGCTGGGAGTCCCCCAGGACACAGCCACATAGCCAGTCAGTGGCAGGGAGAGGTGGAGCTTCAGTCCAGTGTAGTTTGGCTCCCATTGCACAGCTGGAGAAGAAGGGGCAGCTGTTGCTTCAGCTGACCTTCAGCTCAAGAACTCTGGTGGAGCTTTATGGTTCATGAATGTGAAGAAGTTCCTGGCCACGGTGCTTCCAGGTCCCAACTATACTCAGTCAGAACCCAGAAGAACATTTATACCCAGGAGAACATTCAGATGTTTAGCTCTGCAGGTAGTGTAAGGGCCCTATCACACTACACTGTTCTGGTGCTATTATTCCACTTTAACTGCCATGGATCCATCCTGTGGAATCCTGGGGTTTGTAGTTTTGTGAGTTCCCTGGCTGAGAATTCCAAATGTTCTTCCCTAAACTGCAAACCCTAGCATTCTATATGATGTTGTTATGACAGTTAAAGTGGAATAATAATGCTACAACTGTGTAGTGTGATAGGGCTCTAACTGAATTCCTTCCAGATTGCTTATGATGGGACAGTATTTCTTTTGAAATTATTTGTTTAAAAATGCCCTGCAGAAGGGGCAAAGGTGAACTTTGACTCTGTCATTATTTACTTTCTCCTTATTGGCATTAGTCCAGATGCAGAGGCTCTGAAGCTGCTATTTCGTAGCACTCGTCCCCCTTCAGATTGGTCTCTTTAAGGTCTTATTATTTCGCTGAGTTCCTTTCCATCTGCCTTTCCAGTTGGAGAGTCTGATTATGTCTGGGGCTGCTGTCTCCTTCTGCAAGTGGAGCAGCCTGTTAAATGGTAGCACTCTGAATGTATTTTACATATTCACTGTTGTCATCATGGCAATGGGGCTGATAGACTGAACTACTGTACCTTTTGAACCTGAAATGGTTTTGAGGTTTTGAATGTCTCAGTTAACATCTCAGCCAAATTTTGTGACTCTGTCTTAATATTAAAGGGAAATGCCAGAAAGAAAGTATTTTCTACTAAGCAAGCCAGTTAAGCTAGAAGCCTCATTTTGCTCAGCCAAATGCTAACTAGCAGCAAGTACAGGAGATGGCTGATGGGAATCAGCCTCCTTAATATATGTGGCAGAGATTCATCTCTGAAAAGGCTGTGTTTTATTTCCCTGGTGACTGACAGAGTGATTAACCGAAAAACCTGGCACCTCAGCTTGCAAAACAGCTATTTGCAACAAATGTGTGACTAATGGCCACCAGCACTTCTCCAAACCCAGCCTGTAAGGAAATCCATGTCTATAAAGCAGGCAATTATCTAGATCCCTCAGCCTATTTTTCTCTCCCCGCAGAATACACCCACAAAGCTCAATTTAGAAAAAAAGCCTTCACCTAAAGATGCAGGTCCTTTTTCTTTTCTGCCTGCAAATTTCCACTTTCTTGCATCTTTGCAAACATAGAGCCCTTCTTCATTGTGTCCTAAGCATATACTCTTGCTTAGTATAGTATACATTCTGATCATCTCTTTCCTACAGATGTAGTTGTCTCTTTTCTTTTCTCTTTGTCTTCTCTTGCCCTCCCGCCTCCCACCATTCAGCATTCAGTCTTTTGTCTCCCTTGTCTCCTGCCACCCCATCACTGGATTTTTTTAAAAAAACTGTTAAAGAGATTCAGCATAACTTTGTCATCCTGACTTTCAAGACTCCCAGTCAACTCATATGCCGGCACGTACACAACTGTGCCTTGTGGCCTGTGCATACGTGAGACTAGTAAACTCCATAAATTGGTGTTTAATTTTGCACATTTATTGGAAATCCTAATTATGTGTCCAAATCTTGAGTTGCTTAGGTTCTGAAGAAGAGATTTGCATATATGAAAATGATGAAGGAAATGGTGAGAGGAGACAGTGATGGGGCTGAGTGAATGCAGCCATGTGGCATCCACATTTATTAATGCAGCCCACTGCAGGAAGAAATAGGCATTCTTCTGGACCTTTGTGGCATCCTCCAAAAATCCATGTGGATGATGTTATATATCCTATAACTGCCCCAATTTGAGAGGGACGGTCCTGATTAAATTTCTGTCCACCCACTTTTTCAGCTGCTTTAAAAATGTCCCACTTTCTCTCTCTTCCTCCCCTTTTGTTCTCAAGCTTATTTTAATTGCTGCAAACTGAGTTCAAAGTGCAAAAGTAGTATGCACTCATGTAAGTCAGCAGAGAGGAGAGGAGAGGAGAGGCTGGGGCAGAATCTTGCCCTTCCCAATAGGTTCGGACAAAAGCAAACTGCTACAGACTCTTCTAGCTTATATGTTCTTCCTCATTAATAACTTTTGCCATTTAGATCACATTCTCGTGTTGCTTGGCTATATGTGTCCCTGTTTTCATCTGTGAAATGTTGGAGACTATGACATTGTCAGCTGCCTGCTTGTATTCCCTGAATCCTCTCCTCACCACTGAATGCCTGTAATAGAGGAGGGTGCCTAGCTTGCCAATAGGTTGATTGAGTGTTCAGGGAGTGGAAGGCCATGTAGTTATACCTGTTGGATCTCTGCCACTCTGTTGCAGGATCTTTGCCATGGTCCACTGAGAGGCATTGGAGAGCCAAGAGCTAACACTAGCATCTTTGCTGAATCTTCCCAGTTGCAGATAGTCTGAAATAATCTCATCATTCTGTTCAATTGCTATAAAAATCACCCCAAACTTTACTTCAGACTCCACCAAGGTGAAAGAAAGCTATGCTTGTATCTTGTCTTCCATTAATTTCAGTAGGGCTTAAGTATGTGTACTTCTAGGCGTACTATTCTTTATTAAGAGAATAACTGGAACTTGAAGCATTTGCTTTTAAGGTAGAAAAATTATCATGTTGACAAAAACATCATGGAAGGTTGTGTCTTTTCTCTTTTAACTAGTACTGAATATCTGTAACATTTCAGCCAATTCAAGATTGCTGCTTGTTCTTTCCTAAAACAAATCCCATGTTAAAAACAGAGCTTGCCAACATTACTTTTTAAAAACTACAACACTCCATGCTAGATAAGGGATTTGGGGAGTTGTAATCCAGAACTGTAACCTTCACAACCTCAAAACTCTGCCATTTAAAAAATATGTTACCTTCCGTACTACAGAAATTTTTAAGGTAAAGACTGTTCTTTGTTGCAGTGGAAGACCAGATGTTTCGCTCTGTGGAAGGCCAGGCTGCATCTGATGAAGAAGAAGAGAAATGGGCAGGAGACCAACAGTGCCAAATTGCCGAAGTGAAGAAACTCCTAGCCAGGCTTCCCTGTTGCAGTAATGGGTATGTCTGAGCAAGAAATTTATTTGTATTTAAAACAATATTTGTTTATCCTTTCTGAAAATTCTGCCTACAATGGGATGAATGAGTTTTGCATTAGATACAAATGGGTTTCAGTTTTCAAGGTTGTTGTATATTCAAACTAGAGAACCAATTGTTATTGCTTTAATTATTTTTCCTGCTTACAACTAGCCTAGAAAGCAAACAGAATGAAACTTTATAAGCTTACTTGGATAGGACAATGTATTATAGGAGGATGTGGAACAGGGCCTTCTTGGCAGTGGCACCCCTGTTATGGAATACTCTCCCCGTAGAAGCCCAGCTGGTGCCAACATTGCTATCTCTCCAGTGCAAACGTGGCTGTCTTCTAAAACACAGTGGCATGATTGATCTCATCCAAATTTGTGGATGTGAGTGCTTTTAAGTTGTTCTAACCATTTTAATCTCTTCTATATGTTGAATGGTTTAATAGGCTTTTAGCTTTTAAAATATTGTTTTAAATTGTTTGAGTTGATATACTGTAACCATTTTGAGATCCTTGGGTACAGAGAAGGATGTAAATTTTTAAGAGCCAGTGTTGCATAGTGGTTTAAGTGTTGGACTATAGGGCCTTTCCACACTAGCCTGTTATAGTGCTATTATTCCACTTGCAACCTCCTGTGGAATTCTGGGGTTTATAGTTTCCTGACGCCAAAGAAACTCTCTGGCTGAGAATTCTAAAGTCACCTCCTCCCTAAACTGCAAACTCCTGGATTCCATAGGAAGTTGAAAGTGGAATAATAGCACTATCACAGTGTAGGATGGAAAGGCCCTATGACTCTGAGAGATCATGGGTCAGATCCCCACCGAGCCATGGAAACCCACTGGGTGACCTTAGGCATGCCTCAGAGGAGGGCTCAGGTAAGCCCTCTGTGTACAAATCCTGCCAAGAAAACCCTGTGATAGGGTCTCCTTAGGGTTGCCATAAGTCAGAAACTACGTGAGGGCACACAACAGCAACAACAACATAAATATGTTAACAAGTGGTCTAGTGATCTTTTCTCCCATAACATCTCATAATAATAAGCCAGCAACATGACTGGAAATCATCATTCATCTCCCCTTTCCTCTCTTCTTGCTTTTTTAACATGTTTGCCTGATGAAAAAACTTGTAGTTTTAATAGTTTACACAAAGATCTTTGCACTTTTTTGGCTTGCCTGATAGAAATATTACCATAATATGGCTTTTGGAATTTGGTCAGTGCTACCTTTGCAAAAATTGTACATGCATTGTAAGTTTTGAATAAGAAAATATGATATAGATGTGTAGCAGGGGTAGGAATTTAGCAGCACTGGCCAGTGCAGCCAAAGGTGCACAATATTGGGAATTGTACTCTGTAAGTCCTCATGTTTCTCACCCCAAAGGATAGTAGTACATTAAGTACTTCCCCAATTGTCCCCTGCAGCAACAAGCATATGTTAATTAAATCCATCTGACTCAAATTGATGCTAGGGATGAGGGGGAAACTTCCCCCACTGTCTTTGCTGGCATCTACAGGGTTCAGATGGTAAATTCAACTAGTGTGACTCAATGCCAAAGAGAAGTGCCAAAGGCTACAATCTTAGAGAACATATTGGCATGCTAAGGGAAAGCTGTGCATACAAATCTGGGTATCTCTGCAGTTCCTGTCACTGCAACTCACACAAATGAAGGAAGAAATGGACTTTAAACTGGAAATGCAGCCTGCTTGTTTAGCCATGGGAACGAACGGCTGTTAAAGAATCTTCTGTGTAGCCCCAGAAACATACATTACACTTTGTTGTCTTCACTGTGCTTCTGAAGTTGCAGCCAAAACCCAAGGTTGTTGGTTTTATCCTGGGTGAGAAATCCTTTCAGAAATACCTCTTTTTAAAAAATTAATTCCAAATGCCACATTCTTACTGCATAACTGATCTGTTCAGAGCCAACCCTAACATTAGATAAACTGAGGCAGCTGTCTCAAATCTGTCTCAAATGGCAGCTGCTTGCAGATGGGGAGCAGACAGAGTGATGTGTGCCACATCTCCTCCCCTGTGCTCTCATTTATAATGGAGGGACATGCTGAAGTAAGGTTAAACTGCCATTTTCATTAAGGTTTTGTTGATGGAGTAGGTGCCGTTTTTCCCTTCACTTCAAGGAGCAAAATGTCCAGGGCCAGCTCTAGGCTTATTTCTCATCATTCTAAGGTGAGGAGATTCCAGAAGTAACAAGGGAGAAAAAGAGAGGGAGGCATTTTTATTTCTTCTTTACACAGTTAAATCACATATCCTGCTTTGTTGTGATAGTGGTGATGAGTTTAGAAATGGGCTTTGTTTCCTGGAGTGCCTAGGTCAAATATTTTACACCATATATCATTATCTCTGATTTCATAACATCAAAGTTGAAAAGACATACAGTCAAACGAATCTTTTCTGCCCCTAGATGTGATGACACAGTGATGAAGAAGCTGATGGGTCACTTTGGGAACAGCAGCAAGGATGGTCATGAGAACACCATTGTGGAACTAGTCAACCAGCTGTCAGTGCTAATGGAACAGCTTGAGATGAAAGGGCGGGAAGTAAAAACACTGGAAACAAATATGGAAAAGGTAAATGGGTTTGTAAGTTTGCCTTTTGAGGGGTGTTGCGGAAGACTGGCTGGCATCCTGTTCTAGTGTAAGGATCCATGATACCAATGATTGCAGTCTTGTGGGTTGTTCAGCAGTGGCAAGGGAAGACAGAGAAACTGTTGGATTTCTGCAGCCTTTACGCAGCCTATTTCTCCAGTGCCTGGCTTCTGATTCAGTCCTCAAAACCAGGGTGTCCTGAAAAGGCAGGCTTGGAAAGCCACCTGAGCCATAGGATGTGTGATTTTCCAGGACAGCCTTCTCAGAACACCTTGGTTCTAAGAACCCTTTAGGAAGCCAGGCACTGGAGAAACGGGCTCCTTGAAGCTGGCAGACTTCCCCTCCCATCATGCCTTTGCTGATTTTGTCTATTTCTGACTGCCTCCCTCTCAGCAAGCCTATAAAGTAGGCCTTCTTTTATGCCATGGAGCTTGTGCCCATCAGGTATTCCTGGATTTCAGCTCCTTTCACCTCAGTGAGGAAATCTAATGTTCAGAGATGATGGGAGCTGCAGTTCAACATTTGGAAGACCACAGGTTACCTGCATTCTCCACAACCTGGACCATTTCCACACTAGCCTGTTATAGTGCTATGATTCCACTTTCAACATCCTATGGAGTCCTGGGGTTTGCAGTTTTGGGAGGGGCCAGCCGGCTAGTGTGGAAATGATCCTGCTATCAAGAGTGCTTAAATGGCATTATCTTGCCACTGTAAACTGGTAAATGGAGACGTGTGCAGGTGTGTGTGTGTGTATGTAAGGAGAAAAAAAATGGAAAAATGGCTTGTATTCAGCACATTTAAATATCTTCATTTCTCTGGCAGGAATCATATTAAGCCACAAGATAGTGTAATGCTCTGCCAGCTTAAGCTTCCGGGGTGTTGTGGGGAGGTGACCATAGCAGTAATGGGGCAGAGCTGCATTTGAAGGGAATTCCAAAATGCTTCTGGACAGAGATAGGGGGTACTTCCATACCCAAACTGCCAGAAAGGACAACACCTGGGGCAAAGAGCAGTTGCTCCAGTGTAACTCTCCAATAGGATTCCAGCCTCCTTCTCCTTCTTTTTTAGAATGCTGTAAGACACTCCTTCTGAGGAAGTTAAAATATCTAAATTGGGAAGACTTATGCTTCTGTAGCAAACCCACACAGGCAAAACTTTTGACTTTCACTGCAGATTCTATTTTTCTTTTCCCTTTAGGCTGCTACATGTTTCAAAAGGGGACATCACACAACCTGTTGTTCCATCCTTTCTGTGCCTACTGCTGTTTTGAAGCTGAATTCATGTCATGAGGCTAGATGACTAATAGAAGGATCTAGTTTTCCAAATTTTCAAATACTCTCTGTATCCTGGACAAGGCATATAATGAATGTTAAGTACTGCAGTTACTTTTATATGTTACCACCAACTGCTCAGTAGTTCTGAAGCCCTGAAATATCCAAGACCTTGGCAGAAACAGCTTACTCATAAAGCTCTTTAGTTAGCATAGGAATTACAGACAGGATGTCATTAGGTGGTTTGGTAAAATTGCACCTCAGTGGTGTGGGCTTCTTATTGGTACATCCAAAAATCATATCTTCCAAGTCAGTACAGACAAAAGAAGCAAAACAGAGCTTGCTTCAGCTGCTGGCAGGTCAAGAGTAATAGCCATATGTATGGATCAATAATTGATCCAATCTCAAAGTACAAAGGCCAGGAGATGAAAAAGCCTGTTAACTTTGATTCCTTTTTAAGTATGTTCCAGTCTGTAGCTACGGTATATTCAGAGGGCTATCTTCCAAAGAAAGCTTAATGAAGGTGTCAGATCATAAATGATAAATTGAAGAAAACATTAGTAAATCCTAAAGATAAGTTGATATTTTATCAAGTCTGGACCTATAAAATGTTGTTAGTGAAGCAGAGGCTAAAACATGACTTTTTCTGGACAAATTAATCAAAATATACAATTACTTTCATCTTGTAAGATAGGTGTTTTATCTGTATATAGGCAACCAGTCACAAAGATTTACTTGCAAGGTTATTAAACTGTTCTTTGGTACATCTCTGGGTGAACACTGAACATTGCTTTTTTCAATGTCTGAGGATACACAGAAGGTCAGGTTTGGATGTAAGACAAATTATGATTTGATGCTATGTGAAGGAACCTCATGTTCTCATGTGCACACTTCTACCCAACCAAACCCAGCCTCATGAGCAAGTTCTTTTCCTCTTTCTGTCCTGAACTATCACAGTTTGAAACTGCACCCAAAGTAGACAAACTGGACCACATTAAAAGTGAAGGAGGAAACCAATGCCTGAGAAGAATGGTATGCAAGTACTGGGTATGATAAGCCATTTCCGCATTATACTGTTATAAGTGCTATTATTCCACTTTCAACATCCTATGGAATGCTGAGGTCTAGAGTTTAGGGAGGGCATTTAGAATTCTCTGCCAGAGAGCTCTTTGGTCCTCAGTAAACTACAAACACCAGAATTCTACAGGACGTTGAAAGTAGAAGAATAGCACTATAACAGTGTAGTGTGAAAATGGCCATAGTTTACCACCAATGATTTAGAATTACATCTCCACTAATCTGTCCATGGTTATAAATGATACAATAGAAGGTGTGTTCTGCACTAAACTACATTACAGAGGTGTAATCCAGAAACCCACATGGTCAGTCCTGTGTACTGAAAAACATTGCCTGCAGTACTAGGAGATAAACCGTTAAATCTAATTGGTAGAGCCTCTGAATCAATCAAAGTTATGTAAGTATTGACTTGCCATATTTCCATTGATTCTATGCATCTACTGTTGATTGGGTCGAACAATTTGATATTGCCCAAAGTGCTTTTGAACTCTGGGAGGAAAAGACAATTGACACATCTGAACAATGTCTAAATATAAGAGTGCAAGACTTGTTTTTCAGTAGCAATTATGATCTAATGACAGCTTCATGACAGTCAACCATACTTCTGCCACTAGCACCTTTAAAAACTATAGCAGCAGCCGCCACAATTAAGGGATGTGATGTTATGTCAACTAGATAACGACAAAGAACTAAAAACTTGAGCAGTAAGTGTAGTGCACAGCTGGTGTAATGATTACATGGCATCATTTAATACAGTTTATTAGTAAGTAAATAGACTGTGTTTGTTGTGTATCCAGTATGATGGTAGCTCATGTTCTGGGTTGTGTTGGGAAGATCTATACTGTACTATACTATAGGGTAAGATTCCTCACCACCACCATCTAGTCCATGAGCTGTTGAGATAGAATTGCTTCTTTAGCTTTGTTGCTCATGCAGTGTGTCAATTGGTTTAATATCCTCTATAGGAGAAACATAGGATAGGGATTTTAGGCTTCTGTACTGTGTTCAGGTGCCAACAGTGATGGAAACAAGAACCTTCTAGCTGGAGTGGATGTGGAACAAGGGTAATGTGGTATAAATAATCCACCATAGAGCTTATTCATGGGAAGCACTGATAATTCCTTAGCCTGGCTGCTGATCTGTTGATATGACAATGCCTTTGGCATGAAGAATGGGCAACCTTTTGTTTGTGTGTTTTGTTGCTGTGGAAATGGGATCAAAATGGGAATTTAGAAGTCACTCTTTGGCAGATAAGATGAACTATGTCATCTGCCCATGTTTTCAATTAATTAGGAAGTTAGAGAACAAGAGTTCATATTGGGTTATAGAACTAATGTATGTTTGAAGCGATGCTCCCCAAGTGCCAGTTAAAATACATTACAGCTTTGTCAGCAGTTCAGATGACCTTCTTAGAGGAACTCTGGATGGATCATAGATTATTTCATTCTTTGCTCACTTGCTCTCCCGGGTGTTGAAGTGGCTGCTCAGTTACTAAATATTGATTAGGGTAATATTTTCCTAGCAAATAATTTTTTTAGAAAATCTGCCTTATTCAAAAATCCAGCAGCAGCCCTTCAGTTCAGTTCTCTCTCCAAGGAGCCCTCTTGCAAACTGGTACTGCAATAAAGTTGAAAGATGGTAACAAGAAGGAATTAACAAGGACTGGAAAAGGGGAAATTTATCCCACAGGATTCTGTTCCAATGTGCTATAAAAATAAATGGATTAGACTTCAAGTTTGCAATAAGCAATTGCAAAAAGTGATAATATTCAAGGATGCTGTATATTCTTTTTCTAGTACAATGAATAATAGTGGGGATCTAGTCTGAATTGTTAACAGAGAAGCAGGTATCTGGACGAAACTAAATACTTAAGTTGAACAATCTTATATGGTAGAGTTAAGTATAAAACCCTGGCTCACGCTATCTTTCCTTCTTGCTCGGATCCAAGGCATCTGTTGAACACGATAATCTAATAGCCCAAATGGTATAGCACTTGTTTAATGCCAACAGATGAACACTAAAATAAACTAGGACCCTTTTCGCACCTTACCTCTGTCTGGCATGGTCGCCACATGAGCAGCCTCTTTTGTGAGGCTCTTGCGTCCCCACTGCTTCGGCTCCACAGGAGCTGGTAGTGTGAGGGCTCCACCTTTTCCTCCTGCAGCACAGCCGGGTATTTTCCCAGGCTGTGCTGGGGGAGGAAGCGTGAGGGCTGCAGCTCCAGAGCTCCGCATGCAAGGTAAGTGTGCATGGGCCTCCAGAGCGATGCATGATCAAACACCATTTTCTGCTAAAAGCCAAAAATGATTTAGTGTGCAATTAGAGCCTGCCAGCCCCGGCAGCGTGGCACAATTGTGAAGACATCATCTGAAATTCTCCTTGCAATTGTGTGACGCTCCGGAGGCCCTTTCACATGACAAATGCCATGAGAAAAAGGCCTAGGTTGAGGATGCTGTTTCCTGAGGATCAGGTATCTGACTACCGTGGTGACCTATGTTTTTTATCAATATAAAGATATAAAATCAAGCAAAATTCAGCCTCTTGGAAGGCTGCCTTGAGAAATTAACCTAATTTGTCGTATGTTTTTCTGGAAATAATTTAATGTTATTATTTTAGCATTCTTTCTTGTGAACTAACAAGGTGAGAATTTCTTCTATGCTAGCTCTGTTCTCTGGTATTGCTACCTTCACAGCCTTCTGTGGATTATTCAGGTGATGTGTTCCATTGAATTCAGATTTTTTGAATTCACTATTATAGATGGAGAAATAGTGATTAATAGTCTCTCAACTGTTCTTCAAGTAGTGTTTCTTAATTGCCGCAATGTTTTATGACTCAACAACAGCTTTTAAATACCTGATGTAACTTATTTTTTCTTCTCTTTTTTTTCTAATAGCAGAATACTACTGTTTTATTATTTTAAAAAATAATAAAAGCAAAGGTGAATGATAGGATATCTTGAATATCTTGTTCCACAAAAACAGTGGCAGTAGTCCCTTAAGAGAGGCTGTCTAGGGTCATTTCTTCACTAGACTGTTATAGTGATAATATTCCACTTTTAACATCCTATGGAATCCTGGGGTTTGCAGTTTAGGGAGAGGCCTTGATACCATAGGATGTTAAAAGTAGAATAAGAGCACTGTAATAGTCTAGTGTGAAAATGGCCTAAGAAGCAATCAATAGGCTGCTTATCACTTTTCTCTCATCCATTCCCATCTATTTATTAGGAAGTAATGAAATGGATTTACAACATTGCGTTAACATTGCTGAGAAGTTTGCTTATGATCAAGCAGTTACAGGAGGATCTTACCTATAAAGACAATTGTTACCAGACAGTGATCTATTAAGTGTTTTATGCCCAGCCTCCATTTTAGTTTGTCTTCCATGAATCTAGTGTGAAAGCAGTCAGATAGTTTGTTCTTCCATTTCTTTCATTCCTTCTGTTGCCTTCACAAACATAAAGAAGTATGAATTCTTGCCATCTGCTAATAAAGGTTTGTCTCATGACTAAATTAGACACACTGAACCAATGGAACATACGTTAAGTGTTGGCTTACCAAGTTCCCATTCATCCAGTGCATCTCCTCTGTTTAAGGGTATAGATGGGATTTAAGCCTTGTTGTGATGGAGGCCATGATATTAACCCCTAGATGCTTCCATGTTTTGAATTCTGAGATTTTCAGAAGAAACAGAAACATACAGGACAAGAAAGGAAAAAAAGTATCAATGGGGTATACAGCCTTCAGTAAATACGTAGGGTGTTCACACGGTTGCAAATCAGAGCATGGCAACATGCTGACCCTAATAAACTGAGTAGAGAAGATGCCCAGAAACCACATTATTTATTTATGATGAAACTTGCCATTGAATTATTCAATATAAACTCCTAGATCCAGGGCGGTTTATTTGCTTTTCTTGTGTGACACTGACCCTGTAACATGCATGGAAGACAGTAATATATTGGTGAGAGTTATTTTCTTGGCGCCAACTGGATGAAAGTGGGCAATGCTGAGACTCTGCAATCAATGGCCATTTCTGCACTAGCCTGTTATAGCACTATGATTCCACTTTCAACATCCTATGGAATCCCAGGGTTTGCAGTTCCAGCAGGGGTCAGCCGGCCGTTCCCTGAACTGCAAACCCCAGAATTCCATAGGATGTTGAAAGTGGAATCATGCTGCTATAACAGGCTAATGCAGAAATGGCCAATAACTCACCTGCATTCATAAAGTAAAGAGGTGACCAGCTCCTAAGTGTATGTTTAACTTTATGCTGCAGGCAGTCCCAATGAAGCTAAGGTTTATGCCAATATTTTCTCCTCTGCTTAATGATACGAATAAAGCAATCTAAAGTGATTCACAGAAGTGCAGCTAAATGTACTTTTGGTAAGAGCTTTGCAAGATAATCATAACTGAAGGAAAATGGGAGATCTTGATTTATTGCTGCTTCACCTATCATACACATGCAATAGAACAGAACTGGGAAATTTAGGGGGGTTTTTCCCCCAGTGGCCATGCTGCCTGGAAGTTGTAGTCCAAAAAAGTAACATGTCTAAGCTCTGCCACAGAAGTTATAGAATAAAACAAGGAATAAAGGAGAATAAGAGGGTAGTACTGTCTGCATTGCTTACTTCCAAAATTATTTTGAGTTGAACACAAAATTGTTTTGAGTTCAACACAAAATTGTCCACAAGATAGCAGCTAAGCAGAAGAGAAGATCTTTGCATTCATTTCTCACTGACTATGTTCTTCACTGATATTCTTTGGTTAGCAAAATTAACATTGCTTCCAACATATGTTTCTGGGACTTATCACTAATAAAAGAGGAAGAGTTAGACTTTTAATTCTTGTTCTACAGTGCTTCTCATGTCATCTGTTGTTGTCCAGATGAAAGGCCCATTGCTAGGGGAACTGCAGCAGAAGGTGGAGGAGACTGAATTACTGAAGATGGAGTTGCAGATGTTGGAGACAGAGAGAGTAAGACTGTCACTGGTGGAAGAAAAACTCTTGGATGTTTTACAGCTGCTTCAGCAACTTCGGGACCTGGTAATGGCAAGGGAGAGAAGTGTGGGGAAGCAGCAAATTTGATACTGCCTCTCCAGATGGATGGACAACCTGTGTAGCTTACCATGAGGTCTTCATTAAGTAGACCCCATCCAGTGTTGAGTTGGGTTTTCTGCAGGAAAGCTTAGCTAAAGTAACTTTTTGGGAAGGGTGACCCAAAACATCCAGATGAATAACTTCCTATCAGAGATATTCAGGCTCTCTCTACTCTCCTAAGAAATGTTTCGGCATCTTAGATTAGTCTAAAGCAGTGGTTCTTGACCTTTGACTCTTCAGATGGTTTTGACTTCAGCTCCCATAAGTTCTGGTCAATATGTCCAGTACATAGGACTTCTGGGAGCTGAAAATTGCTACCCTAGTCCCTGGCACAAAGTCCATAGTTTAGATCACTAGATGGCCCTGGACACTTCTGTCTTTCTCTCAGCCTCAGTATCCCCATCCACAACATGTACAATGGCAATATTATTTTACCTTCAAGACTTGTGGGGTGATTACAACTAGATAATGGATGAAAACATTATGCAAATGTCCTAATGGATGTCAAGACAGATGGACAATGAGGAGTCTTGTCTGGATCACTAGACGTCCATTGAAGTTGGAAAATGTAGAAAGGTTTAGAGGAAACATGAGCTTCAAGGGGAGAATTCTTAGCCTTTCACCCACAACGTCCTCCCTGCTCTGTGGTTTCCCAGTTGCTATTCTTCCAGCCCATACAAAGACATGTGAAGATAAAAATAGAACTGGGAGATGGAATACAGAAAAGAAGAAACAGTCCTAAGAGGAGGATGCATGCTTTGTTATCTGGCTTCAAAATCAGCAACATGAGAAACACAGCAAAAGTTACAGGACTAGTTTCACCATTAATGCACAAGATTGGATCCAGCATCAATACCATGCGTATATAGTCAGGGAGGGTGTTGAGCCTGGTTGCAGATCAGGAAAGTGGGTTCATTATCCTGTTTCTAATTTCACCCCTTCTCTTCATCCCATAAAGGTTTAATAGAGTGCGAAATTGGCTTGATGAGGTTGTAAGCAGCTTCAGTTCTTGCCAGTTTCACTCCTAAATGAAGGAATGAATCAGGGAGAGAGAAGTTTTTTTTTCCTTCTTTCATGTGTTGAGGAGGGGCATTGCACTATGTTGAGAGAAAAATTATGTTATGAGCAAAAAGAAATGCTCTTCAACTGATATTTGAACAAGCATTCCTGCTAAGAAGGGAGCCTTTTCTTTTCCAAAGGTAGCATGCATTCTCACATGGATGAATACTGGTACATATACAATAGCCTTCAAAACAGTTTAAAAACAAAGGTCAAGAATACCATAAAATTTGCTCCGGGCAAGGAATTGACTGGATAAATATAATTACCGATTGTATCAGGGGTATCTTCCAAAAGGTGCTTGTGATGGTTTGTTAGTTCTACCCCACTTTTTAGTTTTTTCAAAAAAATTATGCCTTAATGAATCTTCAAACAAAGCTTACTAAAAATATTTATTAAAACATATTAAGATACCAAACTGAAATCATCAAAGCAGTGACTAACAATTCCAGTAATGTTTCAATGTCAGCATCCTTGGCAATGCAACAACAGTCAATATTGCCTTTAAAAAGACAGGGACCTAAATCCAGTTGCTTGTCCCAGCTAGCGTAGATCTGTTAAAGTAATGGGATTTTTAAAAGCCTAAATACCCTAAAGGCACCAGATCCTGACTGATCTTGGAAGCTGAGCAGGTTCAGCCCTTGTTAGTACTTGGATGGGAGACGGCAAATGACTACCATGTGCTGTAGGCTATATTTCAGAGAAAGGAACTGATAAAACCACCTTTGGGTATTTCTTCCCTTAAAAAACCCTGTGAAATTCATGGGGTCACCATAAGTGGACAGGGAACTTGAAGGTACATGCACACATGCAAACACACACACATGTAAGGGTTCAGTAAAGTCTACTGACTTAGGTTTCAACCTTTTACATATTTATCTGGGAATAAGTGCCTTCAAATGGAGTTTAATGAATTTCTGAGTAGACATGTATAAGGTTGTTTTGTTAGCTCATTTTCTAACACTGTAAATCTAAAGCCAGCTCTACCATAGCCAGAATGAAGTGCCACGTGATCAGGATAGCAAAATGGAGGTCAATGCTGTGTGTGATCTGTGGTCCACCTTGTACTTCCTAAGCTAGCCTTCTGCCCTTGGGCACAGAGCACTATTCCATCTGACTTCCGACGTTGAATTCATTTCTCAGTCCAGCTGGCTTCTGTATGTGGAACTGTGGGAAGAAGACCTTTTTTTCATTCTCATTCTCTGGCAAAATACTTTCAGAAGAGAACTGTTGGAAAGCTCTTTCACTGGGTGGTGCCACCAATAAAAATGCCCTGCTGTATGCCATCACAGATTGAATTGTTCCAAAAGAAGAGACATTCCAGGTCAGTCATACATTGTGTTCAAGATGTAGCATACAGCTGCCAATATAAGTAAGCATGTGAACCCCAAGTTTGAACCACAATATGTAAAGAGGAGAGACTTAAAACACTTTGCAAAGGAGTCCCATTGCATGTGCAGCTGCTTCCCAGGAAGGGTTCACCACAATTTGGAAGCTGATTGCGATCCCCTGCACATAAGTAGCTGACAAACAACTGTTCTTAGCACATGACTGTTGAAAGGTAGATTCACAGCTTTATACACAACTGTGACCATTTCCACACTACACTCTTATAGCGCGATGATTCCACTTTCAACATCCTATGGAATCCTGGGGTTTGCAGTTTTGAGAGGGGCCGACCGGAAATGGCCTAACATATGAGCAAGAGCCAGCACTTTGTTACTAACAAACCAAAGTAGGTATTATGCATTCAGAATATTTTAGTTTAATTGGCAGCTTCACATTTTTATTAGATTTTTTAAAAAAGATGTTATAAATTGCACTGGTATATTACAAAAAACAAGACAGCAAAGATTTGAACATGCTTTTGCTGTGGATTCCTGCATGGCAGAGTTTGGTCTAGAGTTCCTTCCACTTTTATGATTCTATGATTCTAAACATTTAAACATTTGTTGAATTGCTTCTTAGTAAGGACTGGTGTTACAGTGATTGAGAAACAAGATATTAGATGTCTCAAAAACCAAATGGGTATGCAAATACTCTTGTACTGCATCTAGGACATTTTTTGTTTTGTTTTTTAACACACACAGAGGTATTGTTTACTGTGAACATGGATAGATCTGAGGGTTGCTTTGTTGTACTTAACAGATGCTTGAATGTTGCTGATGGTTTGGGGAAGGGAGAGGGGAAGACTAATGTTTTGCTATTAATTCAACCCACTTTCCAGCTCAGTGGGGCTTTTGTGTCCTCAGGGGGAGTGGCTGTGATTGCTCCCTAGAACAATAACAGTCCCATGAAGGATAGGCTGTTAAAGTGCTGTGACTGATTAGGATAGGAAGAAACTATGCTGTATTCTGTGTCAGGATTCTGATCTGTCCCTCAGTGGCCAGCAGTTGTATTGGAAAATCATTCCAGCTCAGCAGGTTATATGCCAAAGAGTATGCTACACCATTGTGGGAACAATGCTATGAGTCTTCTACGTTGTCATATATCACAACTTTCAAAATGGTGATAAAGGCTGTTAATGAATATGGTAACTTATACCACCCTGGGAAAAATGTTAAGAATGCTCTGTGTGTTGATGGTCTTGGAATCTCTGTGGCAAACCAGTCAAAAGATCTTGGGGAATATCAGCTTTTTATGTGGAACTAAATGGAACTTCAATAACCCTGAGAAATAACAGCTGCCTTTCTAGCTTTCAGTCATAAATAGAAACATGTGGACATAGGAAGGGCTGAGAAATCCAGGCCTGAAAATCAAAGCTAATTTTGAGTGACTTTTCTATCCTGCATAATTTCTTATCCTCACAGTGTCCAGTCCCTGATTCCTTGCTCAGGGTAGCTGTTTCTCCCCATGTCTTATGCATTTCACTTCTTCAAGCCTCTCTTATTTTGGCCTCTGACAAAATTTAGAATGTTAGCAAGTTAGAATGCCTGCCAGGCTCCAGGTTGACTCAGCCTTCCATCCTTCCGCAGGTTGATAAAATGAGTACCCAGCTTGTTGGGGGCATGTATAGAAATACATGCTATTTGTAAGTTGTTTGCTGCCTCGATCCATGTGGAGAGGCAGGATACAAATAAATAAAAAAAAAGAAAAGAAAAAAAAGAATGAGTAGCCTGTGGCCCTTCAGAAGTTGTTGGATTGCAGCTTTCTTCAGCCCTATCCAGCATAACCGATAGTATAAGTAGAAGATAGATCTGGAGATAGGAATTCAGTGTGTGCTGGATGGGGTTACAGTCCCTGTGAAGATACAGTTTGCAATGTGGGTATACTCCTGGGCTTGTTCCTTAGCCTTGAAGGGCAAGTTTCAATAGTGGCCAGGAGTGCTTTTACACACTTAAAGGTAGTGAGCAAGCTGCACTTCTTCGTGGAGGCATCTAATCTGGCCATGATAACACATGCTGCAGTTAGATTCCCGTTTGGATTACCGTAACATGCTTATATATGAGGCTGCCTTTAAAAAGCATTTGGAAACCTCGGTTGCAGTATGGCTTAGGTCCAAGTTGTCTCACAGACCCTGGCCCTTTTTGCACCTTACTTGGTGCCACTGGCATCGCGAGGGGATCATGTGAGAAGCCTCTTCCGGGAGGCGCTTCCATCCTCTCTGCTTCTCCTCTGCACCAGCTCTGTGCTGGCCAGAAGGAAGCATGAGCAATCTGCCGTTTCCTTCTGCAGTGCAGCTGGGTACTTTCCCAGGCTGTGCTGGGGGAAGAAGCGCGATGGCTGTGTGTCCAGAACCTCCGCACACAAGGTAGATGCCTGTGGGGCCCAGGAGGGTTGTGTGATCGCGCATCATTTTCAGCAACGAGCCAAAAATGATATAATGTACAATCACCACCTAATGGCCTCAGGAGCGTTGCACGATTGCAAGGATGTCATGTGGAACAGTCCTTGCAATCGCCCGATGCTCCCGAGGCCATTTTGCAACAGGACTGGCATGTGGCAAGGGCTCCTGTCTCACCATACAAAGTTGCCCAAGCCCTGAGATCCTCAGGAGAGGTTCTTCTTTGAGTGCCATAACCTTCACAAGATGGCTGATGGGACTGTGAGATAGAGTCCTCTTAATGGCTATTTCTAGGCTCTAGAACTCTCTTCCTGGGGAAACCAAAATGGTCCACTCCTTGCTGTCCTTCTGCCAGCAAGTGAAACTCTTTTTATTTTAACAGGCTTTTGGGAAATGAAAGTTTTAAAGTAAGGGCGCTTAACAGCATGCTGTATTGTTTTAATTGTATGTTTTAAATTGTTTTAATGACATTGATAGTTTAATTCTGTTTTAATGTTGATCTTTCATAGCATAGGATCATAGAATTGTAGAGCTGGAAGAGACCACAAAGGCCATCAAGTCCAACCCCCTGCCATGCAGGAATATACAATCAAAGCACTCTTGACAAATGGCCATCAAGCCTCTGTTTAAAAAAACCCTGCAAAGAACAAAACTCCACCACATCCTGAGGCAGTGCATTCCACTGTTGAACTGCTGTTACCATGAGGAAGTTCTTCCTAATGTTTAGATAGAATCTCTTTTCCTGAAGTTTGAAGCCACTGCTTTGTGTCCTAGTCTCTGGAGCAGCAGAAAATATGCTTGCTCCATCTTCCATATGACATCCCTTCAAATATTTAAGCATAGCTATCCTCTCACCTCTTAATCTTCTTTTCATCAGGCTAAACATACTGAGCTCCCTAAGCTGTACTTATAGGGCTTGGTTTTTAAGCATTTTACCATTTTCGTTGTCTATTTCTAGACACATTCCAGGTTGGCAATATCCTTCATGAATTGTAGTGCCCAGAACTGGACACAGTATTCCAGCTGGGGTTTGACTAAAGCAGAACAGAGTGGTACTAGACACTTGACCCAGACACTATACTCCTATTGATGAATCAATGACACTGTAAGGTGCAGCTTTTAGGATATCACAAAGGATTGTAGGAAGCTGAAGGACCTTGATGCACAGGTTGTAATTTCATCTCTCCTCCCTGCTGAAGGATATGGCCCACAAAGGGAAAGAAGAGCAGTGGATTTGAACAACTGGCTCCACAGATGGTGCCGCCAGGAATGATTTGGCTTCTTGGAACATAGTCTGCATTTTCAGAAATATGGTCTGCTGGCAGAGGGTGGGGTGCACCTCACTGCTATTGGCAGGAATGTTTTTCCTAAGAATCTCGTAATTCTCATCAGGAGGGCTTTAAACTAAGTTCTGGAAGTGGGAGGGAGACAGTAGTAGTAATCAGGGTAGGAGTTCAGCAAGTGCTGGGGAGAACAGCCCAAATGAGCAGGCCAAGTAGTACTGGAGACCAACAGTGGTAGGAAAAGCAACTCTGGTAAAGGGCTTTTGGGAAGGGCACATGGTCTTAAATGTCTCTACACCAATGCACAGAGCATGAGAAATAAGCAAGATGAACTGGAACTCTTCATGCAACAGAATAAATATGATATAATTGGTATCACTGAAACCTGGTGGGATGAGTCTCATGACTGGAATCTAGTAATTGGGGGATATCACCAATTTTGGAGAAATAGGCCAAACAAGAAAGGAGGAGGATCAGGTTTATACATGAAGGATGTTTACACCTGTGAAGAGATCCATGACTTAAATCCAGGAAACCAGGTTGAGACCATCTGGGTAGGAATTAAGGGGGTGAGAAACAATAGGGATGACATTGTGGGGGTCTACTACAGACCCTCAACCAGACTGAGGATTTGGATGATATTTTCCTGGAGCAGATGACTACGTGTTCAAAAAGGAGAGATGTAGTAGTAATGTGAGATTTCAACTATCCTGGTATATGTTGCAAGTCAAACTCTGCCAAGAGCATAAGGTCCAACAAATTCCTCACTTGCCTTGCAGACAATTTCATTGTGCACATAGTGGAAGAGGCAACAAGGGGATCAACTCTTTTAGATCAGATCCTAACCAACAAGGATGACCTTGTTAATGGGATGGAAGCGGGGGGAACCTTAGGTGAGAGTGACCATGCTGTATTGGCATTTGTCATTCATTGGGAAGGGGAAGCCACATTTAGCCAGACATGCATTCTAGACTTTACGAAAGCCAGTTTCTGTAAACTTAGGGCATTATTGGCTGAAATTCTGTGGTCAAGAATACTGAAAGAGAAGGAAGTTCATGATGAATGGGAATTTCTTAAAAAGTAAGATAGTGAAGGCACAATTTAAAACTGTTCTATTAAGGAGGAAAAATGGGAGGTGTCCAAAGAAACCAGAATGGATGAATAAGGAACTCTTACCTGAGCTAAATATTAAAAGAAACATGTACAAGAAATGGAAGAATAGGGAAATCACCAAAGAGGAATTCAAACTAATAGCCAGGATATGGAGGGGGAAGGTCAGAAAAACTAAAGTACAGAATGAGCTCAGACTTGTCAGAAAGATTAAAAATGATAAAAAGGGCTTTCTTTGATATGTCCGCAGCAAAAGAAAAAAACAATGAAATGATAGAGTCGCTGTATGGAGAAGATGGCCAAGTACTAACAGGGGGCAGAGTAAAAATAGAGCTGCTCAATACCTTCTTTGCCTCAGGTTTCTCCCCAAAGGAAAAAGGTACTCAACTTTAGGGGGTGGGGGTGGCCGAAACTCAGCACAGTATAGATAAAAAAGTAGTACAGGAATACCTGTCTACTCTAAATGAATTCAGGTCTCCAAGGCCAGATGGATTACATCCAAGGATATTAAAAAACTGGCGGAAGTAATTTCAGAAATGCTGGCATTAATCTTTGAGAATTCTTGGAGAACAGGAGAAGTCTCAGCAGACTGGAGGGGGGTAAATGTTGTCTCTATCTTCAAAAAGGTAAAAAAAGAGACTCCAAATAATTATCACCCAGTAAGCCTGACGTCAATATCCAGAAAAATTCTAGAGCAGATCATTAAGCAGACAGTTTGTAATTATTTAGAAAGCAATGCTGTGATTTACTAAGTCAACATGGGTTTTGCAAAAACAAGTCATGTCAGACTAATCTCTTTTTATGATAGAGCTTGATAGATGAAGAGAATGCTGTGAATGTAACATTTCTTGACATCAGTAAGGCCTTTGACAAAGTTCTTCATGATATTCTTGCAAAGAAGCTAGTAAAATGTGGTCTGGAAGGTACTACTGTCTGGTGGATTTGTAATTGGTTGACTGACGCAACCCAAAGGGTGCTTACAAGTGTCTGCTTTTAATCCTGGAGAGAAGTGACTAGCAGAGTGCCACAGGGTTCTGTTCTGGGCCCAGTGCTATTCAATATCTTTATCAATGACTTGGATGAAGTAATAGAGAGCATGCTGATAAAATTTGCAGATGATACCAAATTGGGAGGGGTTGCTAATACCCCAGAGGACAAGATCAAAATTCAAAATAACCTTGGCAGATTGGAGAACTGGGACAAAGCTAACAAAATTAATTTCAACAGAGAGAAATGTAAGTTCCTACACCTAGGCAGAACAAATGGAATGCACAAATATAGAATGGGGGACACCTGGCTGGGCAACAGTACATGTGAAAGGGATCTAGGTGTCTTAGTTAGACCATAAACTGAACATAAGTCAGCAGTGATGCAGCAATCATGAAAGCCAATGCAATTTTTGGATGCATCAATAGGAATATGGCGTCCAGATTAAGGAATGTAATAGTACTACTCTATTCTGCTTTGGCCAAACCTCGTTTGAAATACTGTGTCTAGTTCTAGGCACCTCATTTCAAGAAGGATTTTGACAAGCTGGAATATGTCCAGAGGAGAGCAACCAAAATGGTGGAGGGTCTGGAAGCCATGCCCTAAGAGGAGTATCTTAGGAGCTGGGTATGTTTAGTCTGCAGAAGAAAAGGCTAAGAGGGGACATGACAGCCATATTTAAATATTTGAAAGTATGTCATATTAAAGAGGGAACTAGGACAAGGTGCAATGGATTCAAACTACAGGAAAGGAGATTCCACCTGAACCTCAGGAAGAACTTCCTGACAGCCAGAGCGGTCCAGCAGTGGAATATGCTGTATCAGAGTGTGGTGGAGTCTCCTTCTTTGGAGGTTTTTAAACAGAGGCTGGATGGCCATCTGTTGGGACTGCTTTGATGTGTGTTCCTGCATAACAGAGGGTTGCACTGAATGGCCCCTGTGGTCTCTTCCAAGTCTATGATTCTATGATGCAAATCACATTGGCTTTTTTAGCTGCTGCACCATAATGCTGACTCATGTTCAGCTTGTGTTTTACTAAGACTCCTAGATCTTTTTCACATGTATAGTGCTCAAGCCAGATGTCACCCATCTTAAATCTGTGCATTTCATTTTTTTCTTCCAAGTATAGTACCTTACATTTCTCCCTATTGAAATTCATGTTGTTAGTTTTAGCCCAGCCCTCAAATTTGTTCAGGTGCAGTGGCCCTACCATTTCCTATTCATTCTTTTTGCTATGAACATAACCAAAAAAGCCCTCTTTATTGTTTTTAACCTGTCTAGCAAACCTGAGTCATTCTGTACATTAGCTTTTCTGACTGTCTCTCTACATGTGCTGGCTATTTGTTTGAATTCCTCTTTGGTAATTTCCATTTTTCCATTTCTTGTACATATCCCTTTTAAATCTTAGCTCAGTTGAAAGTTCTTTAGATACCCCAGATTCTTTAGACACCTCCTATTTTTCTCCTCATTGTAATTCTTTGAAATTGTACCCTCAATATCTCACTTTTAAAAAAAACTTCCACCCATTTAGAAGTCCCCCTGCCCCCACTTTTTTGTTTTAGTATTTCTATTCATGGATCACAACCAGTGTTTCCCTAAGTTTACTAAAATCAGCTTTCTTAAAGTCTAGAATGGATGTCTGACTATGCTTCACTTTCTCCTTTCTGCTATATAATAAACTCCAGGAGAACATGATCACTTTCACCTAAGGATCCTGCCACTTCCACTCCATTAACCAGATCATCATTGTTGGTTAGGATCAGATCAAAAATAGCTGTCCCCTTGTTCCCTCTTCCACCTTCTGTGTTAATGAAACTGTCTGCAAGGCAAGTGAGGAATTTGCTAGACCTAATGCTCTTGGCAAAGTTTGACTATCAACAAATATCAGGATAGCTGAAATCTCCCATTACTACTACATCTCTCTTTCTGAATGTTTTGTGATCTGTTCCAGGAAGGCATCGTCCAAGTCCTCAGCTTGGCTTGGGGGGTCTGCGGTAGACCTCCACAACAACATGACTATTGTTTCTCTCCCCTTTAGTTTTTACCCAGATGCTCTCAATCTGCATTGCGGGATTGAAGTGATGGATCTCTTCACAGGTGTCAACCTCCTTTATATACAGTGCTATTCTCCCCCCTTTCTTGTTTGGTCTGTTTCTCCTTCTGTTGTTGTTGTTGTTGTTGTTGTTCTTGTTGTTGTTATTATCATCATCATCATCATCATCGATGATGATGATGATGATGATGTTATTACCCTGCTTTTTTCCTCAAAAGGACTCAAAGCAGCTACATTCTAATCACATGACTCATCCCACCAGGTTTCAGTGACGCCTGTTACATCATATTTGCTTTGCTATGCTACAAGTTCAAGTTCATCTTTTTTATTAGTGTAGAGACATCTAAGATCATGGGTCATTCCCCCAGCTGCTTATTTAAGTTTCTTTCCCTCCCACTGTTGGGTTCATGTACCATTTCCCCCAGTTCTCCTTATAACAACTAGGCTGTAATCTCCAGCACTTGATTTGTGTCCTCATGAATATTGTTTCCCTCCCCCACCCCATGACTCAGTTTAAAGCTCTTCTCAGCAGGTTTGTAAGACTCTTAGCTAAAACAATGCTGCCAAATGCTGTGAGGTGCAACCCATCACTTGCCAGTAGTCCATCTTCATGAAACCATAGACCATGGTCCAAGAAGCCATTTTGGCAGTACCATTTGCAAAGCCAGTTGTTCAGGTCCCCTATTTTCTCCCTTCCTGGGCCATGTCCATCAACTGGGAGAGGAGACAAAATGACAAACTGATAGTTTGAAGTACACCTGGTCCCCGCATGTAAGTTTAACAAATGCAGTGGGCTTAAGAACAAGCATTTGACCTCTCTTCCCAACTATGTGTAGAAATACCAGAGGTCCTCATGTCTAACTGAATTTCTAGGGCTGTTTACTTTCATTTTTTTCTGCCCAATATGTAAGGCTGTACCTCAGTACATAGAAAACCTACATATTGAAAGGGCCAGTAATGTGTGTTTAGGCTTATAACTTCTGTTGTATAAATCAGGGATGGAAAAATGGAGGCCCTCCAGATGTTGAACTGCAACATCCATTGTGCCTCACCATTGGCTATGATGGCAAGACCTGAAGATACCTGCAGCTCAACAATATCTGGGAGAGCAGATATATCCCCACATCTAATGTGAACAGACATTATATATTGTTCACCTATGCATCTGCATATTCTCTTTTCCTTTTTATACCTTTATAAAATTGTCCTTCTAAAGGACCTCTTACTGTCCATTTCTCACCTTCTGTTTACTTTCTGAAGTATATGGCTATGCATCCAAGTGCGCATTTACTTCATTGGGTAGATACTGCTTTTTTAAACTAGCCAGGCTTTTTGAAATACAGACTTGCATTCATCTTTTGATCAAAACATTCCAGAAAAGATGCAGAGAGAGAGAGAGGAGAGAGAGAGAGAAAAGAATCTTATTGATAGGATTTCTTTGATCAAAGGTAACAGCAGGAGGTGCTGCAGAAACAGTACTGTGCATTTTCTTTTAGTTTAAGAAGAAATTGTCAATGTGCTTCTCTCTAAGCCTTTGTTGAAGTTAAATGTTTCATAATATTATTTTGTGTTTTAAAGAACATATCTAAGCGTGCCTTGGGGAAAATCTTACTGTGCACTTTGGACTCCTGCTGTGACCAACAACATGGTAAGAAAGCAAAACCATGCATGGAGAGCTTACTGCTAGGAGTCCATAAGAGGCTTCCTAAAACATTAACTTATAGGGTGATGTTTTTCTCGACTTTCCAGTGTAGAGACTTTCTTTCCAGCAAGTCCTGCATACATTTCCCTTCTGCAGAATATTCGAGGAAAGTCAAGGGCTTAAGGCCCTTGGGTTCATGGGTATATTCAAGTGACAGGAAGGTCATCCTAGCAGCTGAAGGTCAAGAATCTAAAGGATTTCAGTAAGCCCAGGCACAAGTCAAAAGACCCAGTTCATAGACCCAGTTGGGAATGAGATGTATGAAACAGCCTAGACCTCTATTGGGAATAGCTAGTTGGTGTGGTTTCTAGGGAGACAAAAGTGTAGAGAGCACACAATTTATAGCTGTACTTACCTAATTCAACATGTCAGTGAGAGATAAATAAAGGTCATTTTCATCAGAGAAACAAACATTGCCAGATTTTAAGAGATTCCAAAAGGTTACTGATAGACTACCTAATGCCTTCCAGTCTTTGAAATTACCTGGAAATGCAAACATGCCTTGTAACTAGACTTTCCCCAATATTCTCCATTGGCTATGAATGTGTAAATAAATGATATCTCTTGATCTCATGCCTCCAGCCCACCTTAAGAGCCAGCAGCTACATCAAGCAAATAATCAGAGCCAGCAGCCACATCAAGCAAATGTCATCTGATCAGGCAGATGACATTTCCAGACCTTTCCACCAGCCAGCAAGGCTGCAACAATTAGAATCAGAACCCCATCACAATTCATTGTCACAGCCTCACTTGCTGGTGGGAGGGGGCTGGAAACATTCTTTTTGCACCCTGATTGGCTGTCAAAAAGACCTCCTTTGCTTGATGTGACTGCTGACTGTAAAGGTGGGCTGGGAGGATCGGGCCAGGAGACATTACTTAGTTACGTGTTTTAACTAAGTAGCCAATATTGTATATTGATTGAAGTTTAGTTAGACGGCTGAATGCAGCTGCTGGCTGTTAAGATGGGGTGGGGAATGGCATTTACAATCATGGAGTAGTGCCACAATCATGACTACACAGTGTTACTGAATATGGAACAGTTATAGTAACTCTAGGTTACAAATCCATGAATGCAATACAAAATACTAGCCCTTGTCCTTGACTTAAATCCCATTCCCCTATATAACTAGAGACAACTCAGTCACAGTTTTTGATGGTATATGGCAAAATGTTTGCCATATAACTCTGCCCTAAAGTATGATTGATTGATTGATTGATTGATTGATTGATTGATTTGTACTGACAAATACTCAGTGATCCCGATGCCATCTCCCATTCCTGAATTTGCATTGCCTGAAACATTCCACTCTTTTTCAACTTACTCTTTTCCTGTGGACTTGTACAGGAATACGAGAAGGTTGAATATATACCTTCTAACCTAGTTTTTCTACTAGATACTCCACTATCTAAAGCATTCCACTGGTGTAAAGAAAAGAATACAGAGGAAAGCTGCATCCTTTAGTGAAGGAAGTAGGTCATAACTTCTTTGTAATAACCTTTCATGTTTGTACAAAACCTACATTTGCAGAGTCCTCTCTCCAGGCAATAGCCCGCTGTGCAGAAGCTGTTGTCACGAGATCTGAAGGCTTTGATTTGATTACTTTGTTCCTAATTGTAAAGCTTTTGTGTCTGGTGTCTTTGGGGGAAATGGACATATTATAGCTTATCAATCTGCATGGGAAGACAGGGTTTTTCATAGGCAAAAATGGGTTGAGGAAAGAATGAAAAAATATGAGCTTCTGGGAGATTCAAAGGTAAATAATCTGATAGTATTATTAAGGCATACGGAATGCTTTTAGTTTCCATTACCTCTTCATCCCTTGTAGAAGAACTTGTACAGATGTTGGGCATCTGGACAACTGCACCTCAGAGCCCAAATTATGACTGTTTCAGCATGAGAAAGAAAAGAGCAGGAGCCATTAATTTCCTTGAACTATGAGGTTTCAGAGTACTTTATTTATTGGAGATGAATGATGGTGATGATGATGATGATGGCGGTGGCAACCATTACAACAGGAGTACCTACAGAAAATGACATTCTTTTGCACAAGTAACCCTGCTCATGCATACTAATAGATGATAAACCTTTGTGTGGTCATTCTGGAGCAGTGCACCTAGAACAGAGTTGCTAACAGAGGCCCTTTTCGCATGCTTTTTTTTGCGCGTGCGCCCCTTGAGCGGCGCGTGAGTGGGAGCAGCGCTCCGTATGACACACTCCCCCTCATGCGATGCTCACAAGGCTAAAGTGGGGCACACACACATTTTTTGATTTTCAGCTTTAAGTCGAAAATGCCCCGCGCTCGTGCAATGCTCACAGCACCCTCGCGCACTTATCTCTGTGCGGTGTGTTGGCAAGGCGGCCCGGTCGCGCTTCCTTCCCCCCGCGCAGCCTACAACTTCCAGACTGTGCTGTGGAAGAAAGGGGTGGGGCGGGGCGCTCATGTGACGGTCGCGCGAGAAGGAAGGCACATTTGTCTGGGAGGCAAAAAGGGCTGTTGTGAGCAGCTTGCACGAGTGGCTCCTTGTGTGAGCGCAGCTCCCCACTGCCGTGAAGAAGTAAGGTGCGAAAAGGGCCAGAGGGCTGCTGCTCTTGTTGTTATATTTTTATTTTCACCAAAGGTCCAAAAGCAATGTGTAATATTACATAAAAACATTGTTTAAAACATATTAAACCAAATTTTTATATCAGTTTTAAGGGAAAAGAAGGTCAGTCTAGGATAATACCATTCTGGTTGCCTGCCAGAAGATCAGTAGAGATCAAAACAACCTTGTTTTTGTTTTGTTTTTTGGAAGGAGTTCCACGATAAAAATATAGCTGAGAGAAAATTTTGTCATGCGTACTTGCGAGCCTAAACTCTTAAATTACGGGGACACACACCAGTGTTCAGATTCCATGCAGACTCATGTGGGAGGAGACAGTATTTCAGATATCCTGCCTGCAGACATTTAGGGGTTTGTAGATCCAAAGAAACATCTTGAATCAAGCTTTGAAATAAAATGGAAGTCAGTGCAATTGATTTAGGACCAGTAACATGCGGTCCTTAAACCACATTCCAGACAACAGTCTGGCTGCTACATTTTACATTAGCTGTAACTTCCAAACACTTTCTAAGAGCAGCCACATATGGTGGTCATTACAATGGTTTAATCCAGAGGTAATTAAAGCATGGATCATTGTGGCTGAATACATGTTCCCTAGGAAGAGGTGTAGTTAATGCAGCTTTGAGTGAGGGATTTGAATTAAGGCTCAAGTGGGAAAAGCAAGGGTAAAATCCCTATGTGCCCCCCCTAAAAAACATGATGGTTGTATTACCCTGTATGTTGGGGGTCCCGGGAGGGGCGCCCAAATAACCAAATAAAAACACAAGTTGGGGAAAATTAGCTTGAGTAGTCTCTCGGCTAAACGAGAGGCAGGGTAACATTAGCAAGGATCTTTAACCCTATGTATACAGCGTCAGGTCAGAGAGCAGCTAGACAAGGTTTTAAAGCAACAAATAATATTTTATTAAAGACAAGAAACAAGCAAGACACGACATGGGTGTTTTGGTGTTACCTGTTTGAAACCACATAGGCAGCAGCTGCCATTGGTTAGAATTTAACTAATTGAGAAATAGAAATGGAGAGTTTTTCAGGAAAGGCAATACGACACCTGGTCTCGTAGTCCTGGAGAGAAGCGGGTTCTGGGAGAGAAAGCTCAGCGTGGTTGACTGAGGGGAGTTCCTTCAGACTACCGGCAGCAAGGCGGGATGGAAGTCCAAAGTAGTCCAAGGACTTCCCAAAAGTGGGGACCTTTTATAGGGTGGATTTTACCTACAGGCTATGTCATGTTCGGTGAGAAAAAAGGAAATTTGGAGTTGGACAACGGATTTGGAAAAGGTCAAGTTTTGCATGATGGGTTTAGCTCTTAAGACAATAGCATGGCCAGTTCATTAATAGCCCGACATCAAAGAATGGCTTGGCTCTTGGCTGCATGGCTTTGTGTAGATCCGAGCAGAGCAGAGCCAGTTTGCAGAGAGGTTTTTCCCTAAAGCAACGGAGAGGCTTAAATTGCCTGCCTGAATGGGGTTTTGGAATGTACAACCATTAACGCCCGCGCCCATACGTGCTTGTCCAGGGGACCTCTGCAAACACATGGAGTGGGGTGGCAGAGAAAGGTCAAGCAAAGGCCAAATCATTTGATATCAAAAGGATATTTTGCAGTCATCAATCAGCATTGGACACTTTGTAGCATGCACTAAGCTTAATGGAGTTGCACAGCACTACTTTTACATAGACTATAATACACTGATTCAGTACACCTCCAGCAGACCAACATATGACAGGGGCTATGTGTCCTGATAAAATCATACAATGTTGGTAAATTCGCCATGGTGCTCCTCTTTTAAAAACTAGGAAAAAATAGGGAAAACTATATTGTAGTGTTTGACAATGGCCCTTTCTAAACGGTGCACCCAACCCGCCATGGGGACAGGTGAAGAATGGGACTGGGACAATGCTTATGCACAATGTCATCCTGGATCTGCCCTTCTCCCATCCCCAGGCAGTGTGATTGCACCACAAATCATTGATGGGTTTTCCCTGTCAATGGCCGGCAATTGTGCTGCGCTCCCACTGCGCACGCACACTTACCTTTGCTGCGGAGGTCCTGGAAGTACAATGGCTGCTCTTCCTGCCCCCAGTGCAGTCTGAGACAGTACCTGGCCACGCTGTGGCAGGAAGAGGCATGGCCACTGCACTTCCTGGTTCAAACAGGCAGCTGGTGTGGAGGGGAGCGCTTCATCACACTTCTCTCCTGGGAGAACTGCTGCTGCCACCATTGTCACTGGACACTGCCAGAACAGAGGTAAGCTGCAGAAAAGACCTACGGTATAAGTAATATTGGGCTGCAGTTCTTTGCATGTTTAATTAGGAGTAAGCCTCACCAAACTTTGTAGAACTTACTCCTGAATGAATATGTGTAAGATTGTGATGTAAAACCACACAAAAAGAGAATGTTCACAGGGATAAGAAATGTCTACTTTTGCTTAAAAGGAAATGTGCTTGTGGAATGTGTGTGAGTCAAAGGCCACTTCTATTCTTTCTGTAAGAGGTCCAATTAATTGTTGGTACTAGTTGTATGAAATAACATAATTTGCATTAAATAATGCGGTAAAACTTTATTTGGCCACTCTGACATTCCTCTCTAACCCACCTTTATTTTGCTTTGGATATTTGTCTTACAGGTATAAATATTATGGTATAATATCAAAGAGACTAGTTTGATAACTATCCAAAATCCAATATAGATATGTATTTTAAACTGAATTTATATGGACTTAAGTATATAAATCTATATGTATATTATATATTTTCTAGTGTAATATTTTAGTTTACATTTGTATATCGAAAAATGGCTGTCCAGCAGCAACATCTAAAAAGGTTTCACACATTTATTTATGGAATTACCCAACCCTCACTGCACAAAATTGGCTGCTGGGTTAAAAAAAATGCACAGCATTATGGTAACAAAACATTTGGAATCATGCTTAAAATATTGTGAGGTCAAAGAAGAAAGACTGAGCAGGAGGATGTTGTTTTCATCAGCAGTCCTCATGTCAAACTTAAATGAAAGCTCTGGTGCTTAAAATGCAGCTCAAGCTGTGGACGTCTTCTTGGATTTTTCCCCATTAAAAAAGAATTGTTTGTGGCCACAGGAAAGAATGAATTAATCTTTATTTCATTCAACTGCCAGAAAAGCTCCAAACTTAGAGAAATTAAGCTGCAAACTCTCTATTTATGGCTGCCTGTTTAATGTTTCGAACTGAGTTAAACTTGTTATTGCAGCAATGACCTCCCAAAAGCTACATAATGAAGTGTTACCTGTTTGAAACCACAAAGGCAGCGGCTGCCATTGGTTAGAATTTAATCCATGGCAACCATTTCCTTTGTGCTCTCAAACAAGTGATGTTTAATTATGAAATCAAAGCAAGTTTGATTTTTACCACAGTGATAGTAAATTAATCGTCTGATCAATGTACTGTTACTGTGATGAAAGCCAACTTGATTTGAGGAATGAGACCAGTTTTGCAGACAACGATTTTATCTAACTGTGACCATCATTTCAGCACACTTAGTATTAGGGCACTGTATCCCTATACAGACAGATATATTTCAAAATTCATCCTTTGTTCATTCAAGGATTATGATTTAATAACCAGTGCTTGTGAAGTACCATGAACAATCCAGTCACAGGAGGTTGCTTCGCTCTGAATCAGCACCTTGATCTGAACAAGAATGCGAACATAAAGCCCTGGCCCTCCAACTTGATATTTAACCAGTCCAGCATTCTGTTCCCATGGTGGCCCAATGAATGCCAACCAGATGTTAGCAGATGTGAGGGCAGGAGGCCTACTTCCAATCATATCCCCCAAAAACTGGTATAAGAGACATACTCTTTCTAATATTGAATGGCAATATATAGACATAGTGACTGGCACTGGTAGCCATACCCTTCAGGATTTGTTGAGAGGCATTACTACATCTTCTGGTTTAGCAGTGTGTGTGTGTGTAAAAGGACTATATTTTGTAAGGTCTTGATTTTGCTAAACTGCTGATACACCAACTTCTTTTCTACCTTTCATTTTTAAGGAAAACCACATATCTCTGAAGTCTTAGATACTCTCTACCATGAGCTGACTACCTGTGAACTCATTCAAAGCAACCCTCTTGAAAAAGCTGCAGGACATCAATCTTTGGCTAACTCTTTGGTTATTTCATGTTGATCAACAGTGCCTTCTAGAGTGTGTTATGATAATTACTGCCAAGTGCTTTTAAGGTTCAGTGCAAAAGCAAAGGATGCTCTGCCAACTGCAAGACCAGTCAAACTCAAAAACTGACTCACTGAAGACAACTGAAGAACTATAAGGAGCCATTTCATATCAAGTCAGACAAATCAAGTCCATGGTGAAGCCCAGTACTGACCATTCTGATTGGCAGCACATCTTGAAATCACCTCTCTGGGATCAGAGGGACAAGTCTTCCTTATCCCTCTCTTAGGAGCCCTACTCAATGAAAGATGCTTGGAATTCATACTTGACACTGTCTGCATGCTAATTTTGAATCCTGAAATAACACACATTTTCTGTTCAAAACTTACCCAGAACATTAGTCATTCCCCATGATAATTCTTTAATAAGTGATATGCAAGGCCTCCATTTTATTAGTATCAGAGAAATACCAATCCATTATATGAAAAATGTTCTGTAACTAGCCCTGTAGAACATTTTGTCCTGGATTGGAGTTGGACATGATAATGTGATTTTCCAGATAATCTGTTTCAGTACAGTAGCTTGTTTCCCTGACTGATAGGCAGAAACACTCTCTTAATGTACAAGTGCAAAACAACTATATAATAATAAATATATTGAGATTATTTACACGTTATAGTGGGGTGGGAGGACTTCAAGCTTGAAGGATGTACCTTCTTTTTCACTTGAAACCCAAAATCTACCCACTGAAATCAGGTATAAAATAGTATACTGAGGGGAGATCATATACACAGAATTAAGGAACAAGATGCCTTTTTGGTCTCAGTAAATAAATGAGTTTATAGTTTCCCTGATTTTTTTCATTTTTAGCAGCCTGTTTTAGGGTGGGAGGAGATCCTTATTTTTGTTAGTACTGTTTAAAAAAACAACTGAGATACATCCTGGCTGAGCTATTGCAGGCATCTGCCAGTAGATCCCAATCTCCCTTCTGCCCATTTAGGCAAAGGTGAACACCAGAGCTCCCCAGTGCTGCCAGGATAGCAGCAAGCAACAGGCAGACAGCTTGGCATCACTGCATGTGTCAGGATACTGGAACCTGCCAAAGTCAATGCAGGGTGCAGGGGTTGATTTACCACAGAGGTGGGAATTATTTGGCTCTCCAGATACAACTCCAGGCATTCCTCACCATGAGCTGCACTGGCATCCAACACCATCTGGAGGGCAACACCATTCCCATTGCTGCTGTAACATATCAGAAATATAGGTGCCATTGCGCAACTTACAAGGGTGGTGGAATAAAGTGAAGGGAAATGTTAGTTGAATGCCTTATAGCTGAAGTAAAGCACATGGCCATGTAAAGTTCTTCCCATAAGACCATGGAGTCTTTACTAAGTAACTGTACTGCTGCACCCATACGTGCCTTACAGCAGTCTGTAAATGTTTCACTACCTAAGACCTGTGTGTGCTACAAAGGACATATGTTTCTGTGGTAAATATCTATGTGTGCTTGTTATTTAACTCTAGAATTATGTTCTCATTTCTGTCCAGCTGGACACTTTATTTAAAATCATAGTTATTCTACAGTGTACTTAACTTTCATAGTAACTTCTAACTGCTGTCTTCAATTACCATGTATTTTAGATTGCTATATTACTGTGTTTACTCAGACTTTGGAAAGTTGCTTTTTAAAAGTAATTCATTGCCAACGTGACAACTAACTTGTTACATTGCTTATTCTTCCCTTACTTTTTGGTACTTTTTTAAAAAAAATTAGGACTGGTATAAAGTTTAAAAATTCCTGTCAAGATGCATTTAAAATACCCTTTAAAAATAACTTTAAAGAGTAACTCAAAAGCATTATAAAATACACCAATAAAGTAACATTCCCACTCACATTACTTTGGACAGTAACTTTATTTCACACGCAGCATCGTTTCTACTGAAACACAAACAACGAAGAACCCTGTGTCACTTTAAAGATTAACTAGTTTTATATAAATAAGATTTTGTGTACTCTAGTCCTTGGCTCTTTTCACACTAGCCATTTATAGTGCTATGGCTCTATTTTAACTGCCATGGCTGCCTCCTATGGAAACCTGGGGTTTACAGTGTAGCTGAGGCATATAGAATTCTCCGCCAGAAAGCTATAGTGCCTTGTTGTTGTTGTTGTTGTCGTGTGCCTTCAGATCTTTTCTGACTTATGGCAACCTTAAGTTGAACCTTTGTGGTGTTTTCTGGGTAAGATTTGCTCAGAGGGGCTTTCTCTAAGGCTGAGAGAATATGACCCTTTCCACAACGTACCTTTTCGCGGAGCTAGGGTGTGGGGATCACCTGAGCAGCCTCTTCCGAGAGACTCTCACGTCCCGGTTCCTTCAGCTCCACAGCTGTCGCCTGCTTGTGTGAGAGCCCTGCCTCTTCTTTCTGCAGTACAGCCTGGGAGTTTCCCAGGCTGCGCTGGGGCAGGAAGCACGGCCAGCCTGGCTCCAGAGGCTCCGCACTGCAGGTAAGTACATGCGGGGCCCGGGAGCAATGTGCAATAGTGCACCATTTTCGGCTTCCAGCCAAAAATGAAAAGGTGCGCAATCGGTGCCTGCCGGCCCCTGAAGCACTGCACGATTGTGAGTGCATCGTGCAGATCGCTCCTCACAATCGCACGATGCTCCAGGCACCCTTTCACATGGAAAATGCTGTGAGGAAAGGGCCTAACTCTCGTAATCTAACCCCAATGGAGAGAGAACTTCTCTGTTTCTTTGTTCTTTTATGTGAGAGTGAAATAAATGAAGATTTGCATCCCTAGTGCTGCAAGACTCTTTGGCCATTTCTGCACTACATTGTGATAGTGCTATTATTTCAACTTTCACTTTCAACCTCCTGTGGAGTCATGGGGTTGTAGTTTACTGAGGCCAAAGAGCTCTCTGGCTGAGAATTCTAAATGCCCTTCCCTAAACTGCAAACTGTTGCCCTGATTTCTGGGGGTCCTGTGAGGGACACCTAAGTGCGCTCCAAATTATACAAGTTGAGGAAATTAGTCAAAGAGCACAAGCTAGCAATACGAGAGGCAGGGGAACGGAGCGAGATCTTTTACACAATGTCCGTGGGGTCAGGCCGAGTCAAGGAGCAAACAGAAGTGAAATAATAATTGTGGTCTTTATTAAAATACAATCAAACAGTGTATGCAGCACACTCACTCAGATAACTAGAGAAATATAGGTTGGAGTGGGATAGAGGGATTTTTGGAGGAGTTGTTGATTTGGGTAATACTACACCTGTCCTGAAGCCCAGAAAGTCTGCAGCAGAAGTTCGTAGATATGGAGTTCTCAGTATGTGGGACTGAGGGGAAGGCTCGCCAAGCAAAGGGGCAGCAGGGCGGGATGGAAGTCGGGAGCGATCCGAAGAAGCTCTCAAAGTCAGGGGTTCTTATAGGGGAAAATGTGGCCATAGGCTAGTCCATACTTGGGGAAAACAATGAGTTTTGGGCTGGAGACAAAGCCTCCGAAAGGTCAGAATTTACCATGATTGAATTAAGTCTGAATTATCAATAGAGTAGCCAGTATGCAAACGCAGAGTGCTCGGCAGATGAGTATTTGGCTAATCAAGCTGCCTGCTCAGGGCAGGGAGTTCTTTGTAAGTAGCGTGCATACATAATAGGGTACTTGCCTTGAAGTCTCCTAAAGCAGCGGGATGGCTATTTCTGGCCTGCCTGTATTTGTGTGGAATATTACAGCGATTAGTGGCCGTGCCTGTCTGCGAGCTTGTCCGGGGGACCTCGCAGCACGTGGAGAGCTATAGGTAAAGGAGGCCAAATTATTGATATCAAAGTGATGTCTAATATCCCACAAGTCTGGGCTAGAAACTACAATAACAAAACCCCAGGACTCCATAGGAGGTTGAAAGTGGAATAATAGCACTATAAACAGTATAAGGCAGAAATGGCCTTGGTTTTTGCTGCAACAATCACGATGCAGCACTTCCTGGAAACTACTGAAACTTTGGTTGCAGGACCAACTAACAAGCAAGAAAATAAACAGAGCAAGTGTTTCTATGTATATTGTGACTAGGTGGGACGATGAAGCTAAAACGTGTTGTAAAATTGTTCAGACTTTAGATTGGGAATTCTCAGGGGAAATCAATGAGATTTACAACATATTTTTTGTCATTGTGTTTACTTGCAAGTAAGCTTGGCCACAATCCTTTAGTCCTGTGCTGCAGGGGGTATTTTTTTTAAAAAAAGCACTTGTAAAAAGAAAAATTTGGAATAATTAAATTGTTTTATGAGGCAATAACTAAAGTCACAAATAAAAACAAGTGGATTTGCACATTTTCTTTTATTGAAAGGCACTAATGGTAGCAAAAGATAAAAGCTGTCTCCTGTCCAGATTTTGAGCAAGTAGCTTCACTCTTGCAGAGCTTCCACCCAGGAGAGACACTTTAGGAGAGGCACACTGCTTGGCTTCAAAGCTTTGTGCCAAGAGAGTGCTTGGATCATAAATGTGTTTGAAAGAGTAGAATTGCAGCAAAAGGGAGAGCTTAGCAAACACAAAGACTAGGGAAAGGACAGAGGACAACACACTGTTCATTAAATGGAATATAGCAAAATGCCCACGCTGGCAGGGGCGGGAGGCAATAGATGTCTTCAACTGTGGATGGTCTTTTGTAATTCTACTCCTAGTTTACAGCTAAAAAATAAAACAGTGAGAAAGAAAGTGTTTTGTAGTGCTAGATTTCTGGTCAGAAGCACTCACCACCTCCCTCTCTTCTTGATGGTGTAGCGCAAACACTCTTAGGCCAGAGGAAGAGACAACCCAACCAACCACTAGCATTGCGGCACTTGTGCTACTTCTATACTTACAGTGTTATACTAGAGTTGGACTGTGAGCTCAGTGGTTGGCCTACACCCGTATTAGTTTCAAATGTATTTGCTTGAGTGAAAGACTAGGACACACAGGCCACTCCTAGAATTATATGGTTTATCACACAAGGCAAGTAAATTGCAATTGGAGCAAGATAATGGAATCTTTGGCTGTGACTTAACACAATACCTCGTTCCTCTTCTATTGTTCTCCTGGTGGGAGACCATTTGGAAACCATTTCTTTTATAGAGGAGGTCATTAATGAGTTTATATGTGTGTGGGTGTGGGTGTGGGTGTGTGTGTGTGTTTGTAAAAGAAATGCTTTCCAAACAGTCTCATAGCAGTTTCCCAGAAAAGGAATAACTATTTGTGATAAGTCTCAGCCAAAGATGCCATTATCCTACTATAATGGTGATTTACGTGCCTTATGTGATAAAGCCCTGGGATTTAAAAAAAACAAACAAACTTGGTCAAGATCCTGCATCATCAGATGTAACGATGAAGATGGAGCTCTGTTGCAGCTATGTCTGATGGTACCATCCCCATAAACCTACATTTTCAGCCAGGCAGTGCTCCAGATGAAAGGTTTCTGAAATACTGCTGATTGGGATGCTGGTAAATGATGTCTGCAGAGTTGTCCCAGTTATGGAGCACACTGAGAACAGGCAGCTGGAAAGATCCCCTTGGGGTCCTGCCACAACTGCTTTCCTCAATGTTCTCAGTGATCAGGAGAGCACTGCACATCTTATTTTCCAGCGCTCTGATCTGCAGAGCCTCAAAAACCTTTTGTTTGGGGCACTACCTGGCTGAAAATGTGGGCTTGGGAGGGTCACATTACCACAAATGTGAATCCTGAAAGTTCTGAGATTGTAAGTCTATCTTACATCATCATAATTATTGAATGGGATACACCAGCCCCTATTCATAATTTCAGACCTTCCATGACACTGTGTGCATAGCCAGCCAGCCAGACAGAGAGGTAGTGACTTTCCAGGTACAGATAAGAGGGGAAACTACATCAAATAAGGCTTAAGATTCTGGAAAGATTATGAAGCCATCATCTGATTGAATCCTTGCCTCCCACACAACAGTCTAAGGCAGTGGTTCTCAACCTTTTCTTTACTGGAGATGCCTTGCAAATATAATGTTTTGCCGGTGACTTCCAAAGCTTAACTCACGATTTAAATATTTAAATTTAGATTTAAATATACAAATATTTATTTGAATTTCCAAATTTATTTTTTTTATTAAAAGTTTCTGGAGACTAGGATTCAAATCCCCACGCAGACACTGAGTGATGTTTGGAAAGTCACATTTTCTCAGACAGAGGAAACCCCGCTCTGAACAAATCTTGCCCCCACCTCCCAAAAACCTGTGAGAGGCTCACTTTAGGGTTGACATAACACAGAAGGCATACAACAACAAAGTGCCACTGACAGAGGGAGGTTTGTTTTAACCATCATGTCTCTCCCTTTTAAAAACTGACTTATGGTGATCCTCAGGCAAACCTGACATGAGTGTTTTCTTGGCAAGATTTGTTGCCTTTGCCTTTCTCTGAGGCTGAGAGAATATGACTTCCCTGAAGTCACTCAGTGGATTTCCATGGCCAAGTGGGGATTCAAACCCTGGTCTCCAGAGTCATAGTTTGTAAATGAGGGAGCAGTTTCAGCATCAACAATCTGCCCCCCCCCGGCTGCCATGTCTTGTTCCTGCTGCTGCTGTTGGTGTCCAGCAGTAGGGCTTCACAGATCCCCTGTGAGGGCTCCATGGACTCCAGGTTAAGAACCAATGGTCTAGACACAGACCAGCAAACTAAACCTCTGAATGTTGGACTGTGATTCTCATCAGCCTCAGATAGCATGGCCAATGGTCAGGGATGATGAGTATTGCAGTCCAGTGCCTGGAGGTTCACAGGTTACCCACATCTGGCATAATGTATTAAAAGATAATGTTGCTATATTGTTATTTTTGGAAAAAAGAAAAGGCAGAATATGAATATTATATACACTTTTGGAATTTTACTTTCCCAGACATTATAGGAACAAGAAGAGTTCTGGATTTGCCTACAACAATAGACAATTTAGAGAGCAGAAGAAGATCATGCAATTAAAATGTAAACCAAACCTCCCCTCACCCCAGAAAATGGCTGAAGCCGCAGGCTCATTTCAAATGTGCATTTTTCCTATAAATTAGCAATGTTTTTGTTTTCAGGCCACAGAGCAATTACCGTATAAATATATCCTGAGGAGCAAAATATTATGTAAAACTATGCAGCATGCTAGTGACAGTAATAGGAAGCTTGTATGCAGGTAACAAATGCAAGGTCATACCCTGAATATATTTGCACCTTTGTGCCTATAACTAGGGGCTTATACAAAAAGGCCAACGGCCTACCCCACCTGCTCCTTTATAACTAGGACTCGGAACTGAATCTGCCATTATGCAGATAAAGTACAATTCCTATTAATACAATACATTATAGAGACAAAGTATAATTCCTATTAAAGAGAAATACAAAGGTGTGAAACAAAATAAAAAAGAGAAATGTGTTTCCCTTCCTTCTTTGTGATAGTTTCTTCTGAAGACCAGATCAGCAAGCCAGTACCCATACTTAGAAGCACCTGAGAACATCTTGAACAACTGCAAGTTGCCAAAGTCAGCCTCTTGATTCTGAAATGCTGTGGCATTCATAAATTTCTCCTGTGCAAACTTTACTAGAACAGCCTAAGTTGAGTCTACTATGTGACAATGCAAGAGAAGGATAAAAACAATGGGCAGAAAGTACGTGACATACCTGAGAGAATATATCTGCCCAGAAGACGGTCGCATCTTCAATTCATCATGCATACATTCTTGATGTATTTTTACTTCCCTCCAGGATATCTAATACATTAAGCCACCATCCCTCCTAATGAGAAGCTGGGGAGCCATGTAATCCAGATGTCCTGTAGCTCAGACAAAACAACAATTAAGGCGTAACCAGAGAAAGGGAAAACTGTCATTGCACGCAGGTGGCTGCTGCTGTGAAGAGCAGAGTAATGAACAGGTGCTGAGAGAAGCTTCTGCTAAGAAATTATAGCAGAATAAGCTCAATACAGGATGCTACAAAATCTTCCTTCTTGTGCGAGAATAGTCACAAAAGGCCAAACTAGATATGACATGGGAGACGACTCTCTTACTTTCTTAAATGTCTGTGTTAGAGACCCACTGAATTTTTTTCATGAAAGATAAATTGGCTAATCCAAATGTCTTGCTCTCAGTCTCTTCCAAAAGCAGAACAAAGCCCATTGCAACAGACAATACACATTGTTTTGCCCAGATGGTATATCCAGCCACTTCCCAAAATAGTCTTAGAGACCAAAGGTGCAAAGTAGCACATCATTCCACACACTGAATGTATGTTTATGGAACTTACTTGCAATTAACCACTACGAAGGCAGTTGTAGTGGAATGGAGATTATGCTTCAAAAATGAAGAAAGAATATGCTTTTTTATGCAGGAAAGGCACAATGTACAACCAGTTAGACAATGTCTATGTCAATGGAAATGAAGTGGCATGGCTGCTCATCAGTCAAATTTACAAGGCGTAGCTACATCTCTGACATAATATGCAATGTTTCTAGTGAATTGCAACTGCATATCAGGGTGTCCTGTGTGGTCTCTTGTTGCACAATGAGAACAACAGGGCACTACAGAAGATGCCCCAATACATGGGAGCATCTGTTATGCACTGGGACCATGTTGCAGAGAGGCCCACAGCAAAATAGGACCCATGGCACAAGGTAACTCACGGAACTATGGTGTAATGATCCCAGAGAAGCAGCTATGTCCATGCTCCCCTCCTGAGTATATGAACATTGAGTAACGGTGCTATTCAACTTTACGTGATCATAGGCCATTTTCACCCTACACTGTGATAGTGCTATTATTCCACTTTCAGCATTCTGTGGAATTTTGGGATTTGCAGTTTAGGGAGGGTGCATTTAGAATTCTCAGCCAGAGAGCTCTTTGGCCTCAGTAAACAGAAAACCCCAGTATTCCACAGGATATTGAAAGTGGAATAAGAGCAATATAAAAACATAGTGTGAAAATGGACATGATAAAGTGCCAGCCAAGGTGTTCCTATATTTACTCCCATTGTATTATTTGTAAAAACTATGTAGCAGGCAGGTTTTTATGCAAGGCTATCTACAGTACCTCTCACACCATTGTAATTCCTGGGTGCTGGTTTCCCTTTCTCTCCTCCTTTCTTGGGCCTTTTCCGCACTACACTCTATAGCGCGATGATTCCACTTTCAACATCCTATGGAATCCTGGGGTTTGCAGTTTCGAGGGGGGCTGGCCGGCCCCTCCCAAAACTGCAAACCCCAGGAGTCCATCGGATGTTGAAAATGGAATCATTGCGCTATAAGAGTCAAGTGTAGGAATGAGGACTTTATGTCTGCATGGCACTTTGAAAGACTAGAAGAGATAAAATAATTTTCTTTTTTAATTTGATGGTTCTTTCATTTATCCTGGGTTTTTTTTTTGGCCTGTTCCTCATAAACTGACAGAACAAAGGTTCCCTATAGTTCAGGTGTTCCTTACAGTTGAGCACCCTATAGCTCCATCTTTAAAAAAAAAATTAAAAAGATAATTCAATTTGTAATTATTTTTTCCAAAAAAAATACTTTTAATATACCAAACGTGATATATTTGTGCCAAACCAAGTTATGCAAAGTGCTTTTTACATTCCTAAATTAACAAAGTGAATTTCAATCTGTAAAGGATGGTAATATTGCATTTTTTTTTTCACTTTTGCCAATTTTTTTTCCTGGGAAAATAAACATGAAAAATGGATTTCTTCCTTCATGGCTTCAACTTTTCTGGAGCTATTACATCTTTTTTATTAAAAATTGATCAATCAGACCACGAGAGCCTTTGGTGGCACAAAAGATAATTTTGAACTATTTTCAGGAAACCTTGCATCTGTTTTAAGCCTAGAAGGTCTTTTAAACTTGCTACTTTTTATTTTGAAAAAAGTGTCCCTACCCTTAATATAGCCCCTCAAAAATAGCCCCAAATGATGAGTAATTCTTGCTAGGGGTTTCTGGAGGTATGGCTAGATGTTTCTGGCACACTGGGGAGGTCATGGGGGAATTTAAAACAATAAAATGTAATTTGTAAATCATTGTATAATGAAGCAGAGGGAGATTTTCGGGAGATAATAAACATTCTTAAAATCTGTGTGTTTGATTGCATTCTTCGCTTAACAGTTTCTGTTGTTGATTCCCTTCATCTGTGGCCTTTCCCAACTTGATGCCCTTCAAAGGTGCTGCACTTTAATACCTAGAATCCTACCATCAGCTGATCTCTCATAGCAGACATAATTACAATTTGGAAATAAGTTCAACTGAAATGGTCAGAACTGAGAACAGCTCCACCTGATGTAGTAATTAGTTTTCCCCATGTGCGCTGGTACTGCATTGGTGTTTCCTGTAGGAAACATGTAACTTGTGAATGACAGACATGCCTCCCTTGATTCGCTCATGATCAGTGTTATCAGATCAGAGGGCCAATTTGTTATTTTATTATTGATTCATATTTATGCCCTGCCCATTATGTTAAAGCATATACACGTCATCTATTTTCCAAGTACAGTGGATTTTGTAGAATCAAGGTGTTAGGAGCAAACTCAAAACAGCAGCCAGCTTGAGCCCTGCAGTAGCAGTTGGGAAATTCCATTTAAATCAATTATTTAAATTGGTTTTTTTCCTCATTGATTTAAATAAAATCAATCCATCCTCTGGTTTGATCACACAGTGTCATTAATTTATGGAAATTGCTTTGCTAGTACCTGTTTTGATTTTATCTTTAAGGGGAGAGTATCATTTTACAATAATGCTGCATGAAATAGAATTCCTCAGTAAATCCATACAGCAATAAGACCCCCCAACATGCTTATATGACAAATCATATTAGCACCTAAAGGGTTTTCTTTAAGAAGAGTAATTTCATGGAGGTTTAATGCATAACCCTTAACTTTTTACCTCAGCATACTTGCTGAATAAGCTACCAATAATTCTGCATAATGCTTGATTATTACAAGTGGAGTCTTAGCGTGAAATTTAATTGAACACCATCTTTCTTTCTGAAGCATTTGGATTTACAGAGATGGCTTTTCTACCATTTTGGATCCAAATCTTTTCTCCATCTCTAACATAAAACCATATTTCTTCATTTTTTGCACAGCCAGCACTGCGTGAGAATGCTAAAGAGCAAGTCTCTGTTTCTGAACACGATTAATTCTTGTGCCCTTTGAAAGAAATCCAGAAGAAGGCCGACATGCATGAAAGGAAAAGCAAACCAAACGAATGGGGAGGGGATAAGACAATGGCAGGAGGGTGAATTGGAGAATACAGCATAGCCCAGGTTAAAACTAAGAAATGGGGAAAGGAGTGAAGATGAAACTAAAGAATGCATGCAAAACATTAAAAAAAAGGAAAACACTTTTTCTACATTAAAAGTCATTCAAAATTATGAAGAATCCAGCTGTATGCATAGAGCCACCCAAACCTTAAGCACCATTCCAAATTTCCTTACAGAGGCCCTTTCTGCAGCTTACTTTCTTGCGGCGGCATCCGGTGGCAATCCCAGCAGCAGCTCTGCTGGGAAGGGAGCATGATGGCAGTGCTCCCCTCCGCATGGGACCAGCTCCCAGCAGAAAGGAGCGTGATGGACGCGCTGCATCCTTCCACAGCACAGCCAGGTACTTTCCCAGGCTGTGCTGAGGCAGGAAGTACCACCATTGAACTTCTTGTCTTTCCGCAGGACAGGTAAATGCAGGATGGTGGCGTGATCATGTGTCATTGACAGGGAAAAACTCATCCATGATTTAACCTACAATTGTGCTTCCTGGGGACAGGAGAGAAGCAGGATCATGACAATGTCATGCAGAAGAGTCTTTGCAGTCCCATCCTTCTCCCGTCCCCATGGCGGGATGGAAGCATGCTGCGGAAGGGGTCAGAATGTTTGTTTTTTGTTTAATGTTTGGGTTTTTTTGTTCAGTGCTAAATTTTATCTTTCTTTTCTTTTCTTTTTTGCTGTAGTCATATTTTTGTAAAACATCTTATATATCTTTATATAAAAAAAAAAGGCCATTTTTGTAAAAACTGCCCCTCTGATTTTACAAGACTGATCACCAGTGCACACAGGAAGGAATAAGCACCCTTTTAAGAGAGAGGGTCTGGTCATAACCACCTTGGACATCTGGAGTCCTACCATACTATACAAATATAGCACTAAGATCTCAATTTAACTGTAACATCCTATGGAATCCTGGGATTTATAATTTAGGGAGGGATATTTATTCTCTTCCAGATTGCTCTAGCATCTCACAACCCCCAGGCTATACTGTGTACTGTACAAGGGCCTCAGGAACACTTCTTAAAAAAAATAGTCTAGACATCTATTCTAATTATTAACCAGTAGCAAATATACAAGGTACTTTAGAAAGTGGATGCATTACTGATACTCGTGTGTGTCTCACAGAGTAGATGGATTCATGGCACACTACACATATTAATACAAGAGTTCTCACTACTGCATATGTAACAGAAGGAATCTTCTCAGAAAAAATTCTGAACCCAAGAAAACTGACTTTTCATAAGCAGATTTCTTGCTTTCATACATCAACACTAATGGACCACAGTAAAGATCTGAAAGACCTGTACCACACTACATGACCCTTTGAAAATTTAGGGCAAGGGTCATGATTTCCATCTTTCTGGATCCCATCCCATCCCATTCCACTCCCATCCCCACAACTGTGTAAATATGCTTTATACCCTGAGGCTTGGGCCATTTCTGCATTAGACTGTTATAGTGCTGTTATTCCACTTTCAATATCCTATGGAATCCTGGGGTTTGCAGTTTAGGGAGAGACTAACCCCAGGATTCCATAGGATGTTGAAAGTGGAACAATAGCACTATAACAGTCTAGTGCAGAAAAGGCCTTGGATATCTCTCTGCATTTCATCTAAAGAAGTGGGTTTATGTCCACAATAGCTAAAATTAAAAAAGCAGTTTGTCTGAAAGGTGATGCTACATTCCTTTTTTCCTGTTGTCCTCCCTTCTTCCTTTTAAAGCTTTGATTAACATAGATGAATGTCCAACACTAGGAAAAAGATGGGGGAGCAGAGCTCTGTTACACCTCTCAGCAGCTTCAGTACCAGCATAGACACCATTGTAAATGGTATCCTTTTCAACTGGCTGTCTAAGGTACGATTTGGGACTCGATTACTGACCTTCAATGGCTCCATGTCCAACTCAAAAATTAATAAGAGTGGATTATTCATCCCCATGGGATTAAGCTATGGAGGGAAGAATTGTATTTTGTGTCTCATAAAACTAATAAAATCCACTGTGAAACTGTTTTAAGTATGATCATTCACAAAGACATGCTAACCTATAGATATGGGTGATATATATTCATTGATATTTCCATATTTTGAAGAAAAATAAATTAAACAGGAATATTAACACGAATCCCACTTCTCAATGAAAAGCCTTCCAATGTTTAAAAAGTATAATCTAAACAGTATTTTTTTCCCCATTAGAAGAAGGAAACTAGAGAAAGAACCCTGGGGGCAAACTCCAGATATCATAGCTGGCATTTATACATAAGCAGCCAAGTTAGAAATCAAATTCACAGCGTGCTCAGTTTGTTTCCTGCTAGCATGAAGAAAAGCTGTCTTTTTGTCTACAAAATTTGGTGTGGAATGGGCAAGCTGTCAGAGTGTGCAGACAAATGACTATTTAAATGGCTAACAAAACAGGAGACAACCGTTGTGAAGCCTGTCAAGTACAAACCATCACAGATAGCAATTTAATCTTCAAAGGTTTTTCTAACACCCCAAGAGATCAACAAACCTCACAGATTTTAAATTAGCAGGATTTTAATTTCACATTATGCAAGCTGTTTTATACATTCACAGTTTTAAATTCAGAAGAGGAATAGGCTCCTTTGACAAGATGGTGATTTACATTAAAAATAAATAAATCAGTACCATTAATTGAAGGAAACAGTTTTGAAAAACAAATCAGTAATCAGGGATGCACTAATTCCAGGAAAATGGAGATTAAAGTTCGCAATACATAACAAACTGCAGAGTAAAGTTATGTTAGTGCTTCTGTTAAACAGAAGAAGAAGGATGATTTGTGTCTGAGTATCACTATTCAAGATGTGTTGTTAAATCCCTTTTTGAGTGGCCATCTTGCAAGCCAGCATTATATGGACAGTTCAAACATCCATTATGTCAATGGGGAAAAGCAGCAAAGAGTGAGACAGTGAGCTAAGGCCATTTCTGCACTACACATTTATAGTGCTATTATTCCATTTTCAACATCCTGTGGAATTCTGGGGTTTGTAGTTTACTGAGGCCAAAGAGCTCTCTGGCTGAGAAGTCTAAACGTCTCTCCCTAAACTGCAAACCCCAGGATTCCATGAGGTGTTGAAACTGGAATAACAGCAGTGTAGTACGGAAATGTCCTAAGCCAATAATGACAGTAAGCCTAAAAATATGATCACAATATTTAATTCTTGAATGCAGAACTACAAAACTAGCCATTAATGTCAGAGGCCCTTTCCACAGCTTACCTGATTCCAGCGCAGGCACGCGGGGATCACGCGAGCAGCCTCTTGCAAGAGGCACTCATGTCTCCTCTGCTCCATCTGCACAGCAGCGTGAGGGCTCTGCCTCTTCCTTCCACAGTGCAGCCGTGTACTTTCCCAGGCTGCGCTAGGGGAGGAAGCGCAAGGGCCATGTCTCCGGAGGATCCGCACTCAAGGTAAGTGCATGTGGGGCCTCAGAACGATGTGCAATCATGCATCATTTTCAGCAAGAAGCTGAAAATGATATATTGTGCAATCGGCATCTGCTGGCCCCAGCAGTGTCACGCGATTGCAATTACATCATGTGGAACAGTCCTCGCAATCGCACAATGCTCCGGAGGCCCTTTTGCATGACAAATGCCATGCGAAAGGGGCCTAAGTGTTGTTACGACTGAGGACAAAAGTGTTTTCTACCAACCTTGGTGATTTGCCCTTTGGGGGGGGGGAATCTGGCTGCAGTTGTCAGTATTATAGGTGGATTACTGTAAAAAGGTTAAACAGTAGGTTTACCACATTTTGAAAAGGAAGAAACTGGGCACATTTTCCTACTGATTACAGCAAATCACCAATTCCTACGATGATTCTCATTTTAAATACTCCTACTGTATAAATTGTGATATCCATTACTAGAAATAATCATAATCTTCACTGTATTTAAGCAACAATTTCTATTGATTATTTACTGATATTTAATAATACAACAACTGATCTGGTTACAACTGAATGTTTAATACCTAACTAATTGTAAAATGAAATGTACTCAAATTATCACAAATAATGCACTATGAGACATGTTGGTATGTGAAACTCCTGGCTTTGTATGAGCAAAAACAATCACCCTGTGGTCAGTCTCTTTCAGGTGTGCTTTGCTCTTCCTCCTCATGCTGACGAGCCCAAGCTTTACTTCTTTGTAGATCTTATATTTTTCAAGAACTAAGAGAGAGGTGCAGAATTAGAAAGCAAAACTCTTCAGGTTATTCAAAGCAAAGGTTATATGTAGGCTTAGCAAGGCCAGAACCTTCCCTTTCCTCCTGCTTCTTCTAAGATGGAAGCCTGCAAGTCATTTGGTAACCCCCCATGCATCTCATGTTGGTTGTTTTGAGAGCTTTTTTTGCTCCGTTTTCTCCTGGCATGTGTCTTTCTTCCCCCGCCGCTGCCGCCTCCTCCTCCTCCTCCTCCTCCTCCTCCTCCTCCTCCTCCCCCAGAGCTTTACTACCTGATCGTCCACCTTCTCCAGTCCAAACTTTGTAAGGAAACCAGGACATTTTGAAAATCTGCCCAGACAGAAATTTTAGCTCTGAAAAAGAGGACATAGAAGGATGTGTGACAACCGTACTCAAATGTTTGGAAATTACTCTAGAACATGGCTGCCCGTGCCAAATTATTAACTGGAGGTCACTGACAGGAGTGTATATAAATGGTCAAAGTGGTGTTCTTGACCTTTAAAGCTCTATATAGTCTTGGATAGGGGATATTTTACAGACTGCCTACTCCTATACGAGCCAGTTAAATTTTGGAGTTCTTTTTCCATGTTTCCCCAATCATCCAAGGTTGTCTAGATTACAGATCTCTCTAAAGAATTATCCTTATCTACTCTTTGCAGAGAGAACCAGCATGGAGTAGTGGACTGAGCATTGGACTACAACCCTGGAGAGCAACATTCAGTTCCCTGCTCGGCCATGGAAACCCATTGAATGACCTTCGGTCAAGTCACACACTCTCAGCCCCAGAAAACCCTGTGATGGGTTTGGCTTAGGGTTGCCATAAGTCAGAAATGACTTGAAGGCACACAACAACAACCTATATAGTCTAAATATCCTAAAGGCACCAAATTGTGTTTGGTCATGGAAGCTAAGCAGGGTCACTCCTAGCTAGTACTTGGATGGGGACCATTTTGTAAGGCAGGCTATATTTCAAAGGTAGGAGCTGACAAAACACCTCAGAGAATTCCTTGCCTAAGAAAACCCTGTGAAATTCATGTGGTCATCAGAAATTGACAAGGGACTTGAGAGCACATGCATACACACACTTTGCTGACCATTAAGTGCCATCTTAAGACAGTTTTGCTCCACAGATATTTTGCAATCTAGAAAATATTCATACTTAAGCCACCATTGCTACTGGTTATTTTTCTAGTCCTCTGCTTATTGGCTGCTTATGTGACACACACACACAAACCTTCTCTCAATCTCTCCTTTCTTCTCTTCATTTCAACAGCAATCCGATTTAAATGATTCCTGTTTGCCATCATGTCAGTCTTTAAGATTTAAAGGCAAGGTAGAAAGAAGGAGGATGAACACTGTATGGAAGTACTGTAGAAGGCAAGCAAAGGAAGGAAGCAGCTCAACTAGAAGGCTCAAGGCCATAGTTGCTAGCTCTGTCTCCTCCCCACTTCTTTCTGAGAGGGCTAAGCTCCAGGAAGGAGAAGGGACTTCATCCAAAACACGGCTTAGTAAAGCGGCTTGTTTGGACTACAGCCACCAGAGTTCTCCAGCAAGCATGGTCACTGACCGTTCTGGGGAAGTCTGGCAGCTGTAGTCCAGACTGGACTCCATGGCTCCCTAAGCTAAGCCTGACATGTGAAATTTGGCTCAGAAGTTCCCCACCCCTGCTTTAGCCTTTGGGATTTTTTTAAAGGGTTTCTTCCACTCCTCCACACCCTTTGTAGGTACTTTTCTGTCTTCTTTGTTCTCTTCTTTCACTTTCTCCCAACCTCTCAGTACTACTATAAAATCTGCCCACTTGAAAATCTCCCCAGAGAGTACTACACCCACCCTATTCCTTTTAAGAGTGTGTGTGTGTGTGTCTACCTGTTGGTTATTCTGTCTCTCTGTTTCAGAGTAAGAAATTCAGTTCATCAAGATGGCTTTCTGGGAGGGAAGGTGGCAGTGGGAAAAAAGTCGGAGAGAAGGCAGCAGAGGCTTTAACATCTCTTTGCCACCCCCATCACCATGCTTCATGACTCTCTGGAGGTCGTGGCTCCCTATTACATGCTATTAATGGAAAGGTAGCACCTTGAGCAGAAAGGTGGTACCCCGCTCTTCCAGTAGCAGCAGCTAGGAGAAAGTGCTGGAGGAGTTTCTCAGCTTGTGGGGATTTGGAGAGATTTAGGAGTCTGCTGGGTGTCATGTAAAGGGTCTGTATGTTTTGAAACAACTGACTCTGTCAGTTGGTGATGGATGGAGAGGACCTATCAACTGTCCATCTGAGCAACCTGAAAGCTGGTACTTTTAATAGGTGGTAGCTCTTATCAGAGAATCAGCATGGTGTAGCAACCTGCATGTTAGAATCAACTCTGAAAGGCTGGGGTTCAGATGCCTGTTCAGCCATGGAAATCCACTGGGTGACCTTGGGCAAGTCACACTCTCTCAGTCTTGGGGGAATACAATGGCTAACTTCTTCTGAAGAAATCCTGCCATGAAAACCCCAGGATAGGGTTGCCATAAGTTAGAGTTGACTTGAAGCATATAGTAACAAGTTGTGCTGAAACCATTTTGTAATTTCAGACTATCAGGCCAGATTTTAGGGACTTCTTATCTCTTTACCAACACCTAAAATTTTATCACAATGCCTGATCAAGAGGTCTTAGAAAATTCAAAAGCGTGTGCTGCCTTTTCCTCCTCATTTTATATTTTATTTGGAAAATTTGGTATCACCAGACTGCAATCAACAGAAAGACAACAGTCATCATCTAAACCCTAATTTCACTGAAGGCACTGAATACTAAATACTTCCAAAGTAGTACAGATTGGTTCAGAGTCTAAAAATGCATGTACTGAGGACACCTGTTCCTCCAATAAAACTTTAGGATCTAGGAGCCCCCACTTCCCTGGTAATATTTCTCCTAATATTTCAGGGGCAGCACAGATGCATTCAAACATGCTAAGCCATGAAACCGTCCACCCACAACATTTCTATCTTGTCAGGACTAAGCCTGGGTTTCTGGCGCTTATGCATCCTTTTACCATCTCCAGGCTCATTACTGGCTCAGCATCTCCACTAATGTGAAAAGAGACCTCAGTTTTAGAATGGCTTAATATGTCAACATAAAATTTGTTTACTTGAGGACCTCTGTCGAGGAAAAGGCAAAAAATAATTCAAAATATCTTTCATTCTGGCCATCATCAAACAATGACTGTAACAATTTGCCTGTGATCATTTTAAGAACTTCTTCACTTTCTGTATATGGTGTGTGTGATTCAAGCAATATAACTGTTTGGGTCAATAGAAGATTTTAGCAAGAATAATTAAACGTTCAATGGAGGCTGCTATACTTTCCACAGAAAGAAAAACACAGCTGGAGCTGCTTTTTCATAGCTGATTTCAACTTAGAATAAATAGAATTGGCTGAGCTGTGGATTTGCGTCATAAAATCAAGAGTGAAAGAGACCACTCAGCTGAAAAATAGCATATTCAATAGGATATGAGCGGAGCCATTTAGAGAACTGTAATAGGTTTATCACATGGCTTCTCCTTGTGTTTCTTCCTCCTTCAAAAAAATGAGCTACTCAAGATGAAGAAACATGGGTTTTCAGCACCTGGTACCATAGTTTTATGAACCCAAACAGCTGCAAATGTATAAAACAGAAATTCCTCTTGTCTAAAATGAACATTTTCCATAACTAGAAGATGACATAACAAGTATGACCTGCAACAATACCAGTTCATCCTCCTCCTCTTCCTCTTTTAAGAGGAGTATTCATTCGGGTTCCATTCAACCAGCCAGCCAACCACGCTCACCAGGACACTATGACCATTTTTGCATTACACTATTATAGTGCTATTGTTCCACTTTCAACATCTTGTCAAATTCTGGAGTTTGTAGTTTACTGAAGCCAAAGAGCTTTCTGGCTGAGAATTCTCAATGCTCCTCCCTAAACTCCAAACCCCAGGATTCCATAGGATGTTGAAAATGGAATAATAGCACTATATAATAATAATAATAATAATAATAATAATAATAATAATAATAATAAAAATAAATATGTACAGAAATGTTTCGAAATACATGCTATTTGTAAGTTGTTTGCCGTCTCGATCCACATGCAGAGGCGGGATACAAATAAATAAATAAATAATAAAATAAAATAAAATAACAATGCAGTGCAGAAATGGCCTATAAGATTTGTAAAGACATTCCATTCTGCCCCCTACATCTGCCATTTTACTTTTCTAGCAGGCACTCTACATTTTGCAATTCTTGAGCATGATCAACCTTCACACTGCTATTTTTTCCAGACCGGTGTGTGTGTGTGTGTGTGTGTGTAATTCTTTAACGTTTTTAAAGTTGTTGGTATTTACTAATTAATTAATTAATTAATTAATTATTGCACATCATGGGATTCAAGGAGGTATAGGGCCTCTAAACACACACTATAATTTTAAAAGTTTTACAGTTTAAAAATCTGTTGTTTGCACTTCAAGAAACATTAAGTTTCTTTCAACCATACAGATATATCTATTACATTTTTCAGTGAATCTACTCCTTTTAGTATTTACCGTCCAAGTTTGTTATAAAGGCAATTTCCTATCAACCAAAAGGAATTAGATGGGGAGCTTTTTAGCAAATTAAAATTATAATTTCATACCATCCCAACGACGCAGACATACACTGTTGCAGCTGGACAGTTTATTTTGGTATGTTTCAAATTGCATATTGAGGCTATTATATTTTGAACAAGGGCCATTTCCACACGGGGAAATAAAAATGGTGCGGTGCGTCCTCCACAGAGGACTTCTGCACCTTGGAGCGGACTGGGTCTAGACTACTTAGTGTAGATTCGCACCTCAGTCCACTCCAGAACGACCCCAAGTGGTCCTCCAGCATGCTTTTGAAAGACCTGATTTTTCTTGTCTTTCAAAAGCACAGAGTGTACCACTGCGAGCCTGCTCCCTTGTGCAGATTCACAGGCTCGCACCAATGCGAGCCTGTGATCTGCCGAGGGCGGGCTTTAGGCTGGTGAGCTTCAGCGGTTGGTCGAGACCCATGACCAACCGGAAGCTGCCATTTTGGGCACCGAAGCAGAGCAGACACGCACTCTGGAGCAGCCTGGACCGGACTGGAGAAGTGGTTTTGTCACCAAAAGGTGCTGGATCAGATCTCACAATATTAAAGGCAGTTTAGGGCCTCTCTCATATTGTCTGAGTGAATACATCTAAAGCTTATTAATGTGGAACAGAAAGCAAAAGGCAGACACCATAAAATCAGCTGTACAAAGATCATAGGAGAGGAGGGTTCAGATGGAATCCAATTAGCCAGGTAGTCATATATTAGAAATTCATCGTTATGGCTCAACTATCAGGAAAAAAAATGCCAAATGCCTAAAAATATATATTTTCCAGGTGTATTTTGCTTATTGCGGTCATCTTTTCTGTTTTTGCCAGGTCCAGAAGTTCTACTGTCTAGGATTCCAATATGAGGCAAATTTTTAACTTTCTGCACTCAAAGGATAATCCATTTAGCCACTGCCATGACCTTCAGAGTCCACTATTCTTGTCCTCTTGCTTCTGTTAATTCTTTGTTTGTTTCCCTCTGCTGTATTTCTCTACCTCTGTCTATGTCTGTCTGACAATATGTGTGATAGGACAAAGTTATTGATTTTTCATTGTATGGGGATGGATGGTTAAGCAATGCAAGGTACCATTCTTGTAACTGTTAATCTGAAAATTCAATACACTTTATATTTTTAGAAAAAACAACAGCAGTGTCTGTGAATTTCAGACAATAAAGGTATGACATCCCAAAGACAGATGTTAAAAGTATTGAAGTCCAGGGGCACCCTGGTTATTTGCATATTTACTGAAAAAAAAGCAAGAGATATTTTTGGCAGTCTACATTTGTAATGAGGGAGAAAAAAGTGTCATTGAGTTCTTGGCCTGACCCAAGTATGTGTGCACAGTATGTAAGCCTGTGAATTTTTTTTAACCATTATATATTTAAATTTAGAAAGAGCCAACCAGTTTTTGTTACAACATCAGGATCATGAAAAGCTACAATAGCTACAAACTTACAAAAAGTTAAGATTGTTGGTATTGATCCTGCAATTTAGGCCCTGATGTCACTAAACATAATTGCACTGCATCTGATGAAGCTGACAGTGCACACAAAAGCTTAAACCATAATGTGTTTATTAGTCTTTAAGCTGATGCCAGCTTCTATGTTGTTTTGGCTGCTATAGATTAGCCCAGCTATCACTCCAGAAATTGAGTTATATTGATTTCTTTCTACCCTGCTATTCCAACAAGGAAAAAAAAAATCAAATGCCAATTTTAATTTTATACTGGTAAAACCAAGCTGTGTTTAAATGGAGACCATCTCTAGGCTGAAACAATTTTAAACCACTGATAGAGAGAAGAGAGAGAGAGAAATAAGGCTGGTTTCAGTTTTCAAGAGTAAATTTGAGCTGCTTGTGTCAACATCGGTTAAAATTTGCTTTCTTGCCCCATTGTCAAGGGTGCCATGTGCAATATTTATGTTCCTGTGTGTTAACTGTCACGGGTGTTTGCTAAACCCATGAACTGCAGAAGAGATTTCATTCTGCCATTTTCTTTCCTTACCACGCTGATTGTATTATTAATTCCTTTTTTGACTGCCTGCTGTTATTTCAGAATATCAGTCAGGTGAAACACACACACACACAGAGAGGCAAAAGAAAAGCTATCTCAGAACTCTTTGCACAGAATGTGCCCTCACACACCACTTGTAAAAGATGAGCATTTTATCAGAATCATAAGACTAGAATCTGTTGGAAGGCAATCTAGTCCGCAAGGATGGTGTACCCTGCAAGAAGACACGTCTGGGAGATCAGCCTGAGAGGGAACCTATACAGTTGCCTTTAAAATGCTGTATTCTGCATGGTTCTGAAAATGTTTTTCCTCTCATATTGCTTTATGTTACCTTAATCTCTTTCACTCTGCATCCCCCCACCCCATACTTGGGGCATTCTCTTCTTTCTGTAATGAACCACTATGAGCTATTTGCACCATTGACCCAGCAGTTGGTTTTTGACTTTTTTTTTTTTTAAAGGGACCTATTCCATGTTGACCATCCCACTCCTTCCCTTTTCCCTCCCCTGGGATAGACATCCTTTTTAAAAAGCCCTCCCCTATCACTTTATTTCTCTCCAGTCACCAACTCAGTAGTGTTGTCAGGCAAGTGTCAGGCAAGCGCTGTCACTAGTTTAAAAAGCAAAGTAAAAGTTGTTTCAAAGTGCAGAACCTGGTTTTTATTATCAGCCTGAAGCTGACTGCATAAATGCAGGCATATACATCCTGGTTTGGCAATATGTGAGGATGATACATTGTGTAAAATTATTTTGCAAGATTGAACTTTTGGACTGTAATTGCCATTTCAGCAGTCTGGAAAAGCTTTGGGATTTGTTATCCAAAAAAATTGGAAAACAGAAATCTGTGGGCTATGCAGTATTACACGTAGGTGAATCTGCAACTGGCTGACCCACCAGACCCGGAGAGTGTTCACCGATGGTTCCTCTTCATCCTGGAGAGAAGTGACTTCTAGCATACCTCAGGATTTTAGGCCCAGTGCTGTTTAACAACTTTATAAATGACTTGAATGATAGAACAGAGGACATGCTTATCAATTTTGCAGATTACTTCCAATTACAAGGGGTGAGTAGGGGACAGGATAAGAATGCAAAATGACTGTAACAGATTGGAGAGATGGGTCAAAACTAACAGAATGAAGTTCTACAGCAGTGGTTCTCAACCTGGGGGTTGGGATCCCTTTGGGGGTCGAACGACCATTTCACAGGGGTTGCCACTCCTCAATCCTGCCCCCCCCTTTTAAAAGAAGGTGGCCTCACAGCCAATGGGAGCAGTGCTTCTGAGACCCCTGTGCTGGGAGGAGGGGAGAGGAGGCATGCTAGGCATTTCCCCGTCTTTCCCTACCTGGTGGGAAAGCACTGGAGGAGCCTGAGGTGGAGCCAGAGGTGCAGAGAGCAGGAGGAGAGAGCTGGAGCCTGAATGTTAAGGCAGAGATGAGGACACTGAGAGGAGAGAGCTGGAGCCGGAGCGTTAAGCTGGAGGTGAGGAGAGGAGACCCCGTGCTGGCGGGAGGGGAGAGGAGGTGTGCAGCCAGGTGCTGCTTGGATGCTTGCGCCTGCACCACACACACACACACACACACACACACGGAGGGCTTCCCCTTCAGTGTTCCCTTTCCCCTTCATGCCGGCTTGCAGAGTCAGAGTTGCTTGCCGGGGCAAGTGAGCAGCCGGGCACTGCTTGGATGCTCGCGCCCGTACCACATACACACACACATACACAGAGGGTTTTCCATTTAGGGTTTATGGCGCTGCAGCGGGATGTCTGGGAGGTAAGACCCCGTCCCCTCACCCTCTTCGCCTCACGCTCATTCATGCCGGTGAACAGAGTTGCTTGCCGGGGTGAGCGAGCAGCTGAGCTCCGCTTGCTTCCCAAAGTGGCGGGGCTGCAGCAGCGGTGATCGCCCGGTTGCCCATTCATTCTGGGCACGCCGCTCCGTGGGAGTTGTCGGTGTGGCTGTCGTCTTTGGTCCGGCAGGCAAAGGGGGAAACTTTCCTGTGGCGGATCTGCCATCCGATGGGGGAGATTGGTCCCTCCAAGACCGAGAACTCGGTCGGGAAAGGAGCAGGGGGCGTCAGTCAAGGGCTTCGGTTTGTGTAGCAAGAGCCCTCGAGGCTCCTTGGTTGTTGTGGGGGTTTTTTTGTTTGTTTTTTGGCCCGAAAGTGCTGCTCTGATCCGTCCTGTGGACTTTGGCCATTTCCACATTCCAGTGTTATAGCGCTATGATTCCACTTTCACCATCCTATGGAATCCTGGGGTTTGCAGTTCAAACCCCTGTTGGAAAATTCCAGCACTCTTTTCCCCTGCCTCTCATTTTAGGGCAAGTGGTACTTAACACAGAGTTTCTTTCATCTTTGCATACCAAGGTCTTTTTATTTCTCACCTAAAGTCTCCCTATTTGCTCTTGTATCCTTTAAATGGATGGTTATAAATACCTTTGGTACCCAGGTGACCAGAACATGTGACCCAGGACAGTTCCTAGGGTCACTGGTCTTAAAAGAACTCCCTTCTCAGACCTCTCTGTCTTCTTCTCCATTTTTTGCTTCTTCTTCCTTCTCTCTGACCATGTTTCACATCTCAATCAAGATTAAGAATGAAGCGACTATCTTGCCTAATGTATTCATTAGCTAGTTTGTATGTATGCTCCCCAACGCATATGTAAATATAAAAACCATCAGTAAACTTTTCTAAGTTTGTAACCTGAAATTGCCTGTCTTGTTTTGTTTTCTTAGCTAGTTTTAGTTCAGGGAAGCCACATAGAGATTGGGACATACTTTTTCTGCAACTCTGCTAAAAGAAGGCTGATTCCTAACAGTTTTAGCTTTCATAGAATTTCTCAGAAAGTGCTAACACCTGGGAAACTCTAATTCCCAACTGATACAAGCTCTAGTGTGGGAAGATGATTCAGAAGGTTCAGCAAGGGCAGATTTGACAGCTAGACTTCTTAGTACAAGTGGAGCATGAATACTGAAAGTATCACATTGGCTGGTCAATGCTTTAAGCCCAACTCAGGGTAGAAGTTTACCTTTACCACTTCCTTGCCACATCCCAACCAGTGAATTGGAAGGTTACAATTGCCCTCTATAATATTTTAACTTAGGATTTTATCAAAACAACCCTTATAAGAAGCTGACAGGCATAACCACAATAGGGGGCATTATAAAGGGAGGTTGACAAAGTAAAAGGTGCTTTGTTATTTGTAAAATGCATTAAGTTTTAGTTCACTGTATTTTAGACACTCACGGGGTTTTATCAAACAGTCTTGCTCCTTCATTCACCGAATTTTATTGAGTGGGGGGTGTGGGGGAACAACATCATCAGGAATTTGTAAATCTCCTGTGTTTCACCACAGCTTTCGCTCCCTTAAACACAACAATGCCTTTTGATCAGTAGCTCAAGGAGCACTCTGTGCAGATGCACCTTCAACGTCCTTGCAGGGAACAACAGTAAATATCTACAGAGAGCACATCATACCTTGAAAACTGTGCACAGATGTCCTTTGAGCTTTTGTAACGGATGCTCCTATGTTTGGACTGCACCAGGCATACAGGACCAGCACTGATTGATTTCAGATTCATCCAAAGGGCATGGCATTGACTGAAGGGGATGGAAGATTCTCCTTCAGTTCCAAAAGCCTATTTGAGACCGAGTTACTATTGGGGTTTTTGTGCCTGACAGGCAGTCAAGAGACGAAGACATGACAAATGACATCATAGGACAGCCTCTAGCAATCTCGAGTTATCAACACTGACACGGCACTATCATAAATAACCTCCCAATGAGAAAACCACTTTCACTGAGTTCTAACCAGCATCATTTCATTTAGACAAGAGGAAGGACAAAAGCAGGCACACTGAAAGCTGAAGCAGACTCCTGCAGCATTTTCAATGAGTTCAAAAAGCTTTCTCAGAAAAAACCTAGCTTATCATTGCAACACAGCAGTGGCATTGTATGCAGGGAAATAACCACAGTTTCACACTTCTGAAGGACATTGTCTGTCAGCCCTGCAACAACTAAACTATCAGCCTGCCTAGTACATATAGGCAAAACACAAAAGTTTAAACCTATATGCCAGTCATATCCAGCCTTATGCCTTCCCGATGTATTGGGCTCTGGTTGTGGATGATAGGAATTTTAGTATAAGACATTAGGTTGAAGGATGCTGTTACTTTTCCAGGGTAAGTCTTACTGAAGCAGTGGATTTTACTTCTTACAGATTTCCCAGACTGGAGTTTAAGGGTCTCAGTACCTTTAATTAAACAATTTTCTATGGCAGGTTCAGCCTATTATATTGCTTCTTGTTTGAGCATGGATGCAAGATTAGTGATGAGCTATCTCAAATTGCCCTTCAGAAGGTCCTTTTCAATGCCGCTGTGCTGAATTCAGTCCTTCTGGAAAGGAGATATAATTACACATTGTCTTCTTTCAGTTTTTTAACAAAACAGCCTCAGTTCAGCCAAAATATGACAAGTAAGAAATAAAAAGAAATCAATATCCACACACATTCAAACACACACAGGCTCCATATTGCATAGAAACAGAAATTGATCTTGTGACAATTGAGAAAGTGTTCCTGGGACAATTAATATATTTCAGTTATTACCATGCACGCATACACACACACACACACACACACACACACAACTTATCTAGTAGCAATAAAATGAGAGAAAGTCCAATTAAAGAGAGAAGTGTTAATGTTACTGGGATCCTTTTAGAACAGTCAGTAAGCCTCATTATAAGAAGATCTTCTTGCTCATGGTGGAGGACACTTCTGAACAGCATAGCACTATATTAAATGTTTATGTGGAAGGTCTGTTTACATTCTTCCTGTTAACCGCAGAAGAGGTATTATCATAGGAGAACCAGAAAGGCACAATCATGGACAGAGCCCATGAACACAGGGAAAAGCGTACCTACTTTGGCTTTGTGGTGATCGAAAAATCTGCACTTCTAGTCATATCCCAAAACCTGAATTGTAGTGATGACTTTAGGCTAGTGTTAACATATGACCAGAGTAGATGGATTTTATCTGGATTTTACCTAGTATTCTACTTAGTACTCATTTGAGCCATAACTGGTCTGGATACTAAGTTTTCATTTTCTAGAACAAGTACCGGTAAGTCTCTAGCCCTTGTGGAAGTGGAGCCAGACTGCAGTAGTGGAAAACCACTAAGTCTTGGAAGAAATGAGCCTGCTACCACCTTAGCTAATGAGTGGAGCATCACAGTATCATATCTGATAAAAGCACTGGGATGGGAGAAGCCTAGCCTCTTTGCCAAGAGCAGTTGTGTTTTCTTACAGAGCTACCAGCATACAGTGCATAGACATGGACATCTTCACAGAGTTTCCAGAAAAATGGATATATGGATGGACAGACAGAAGCTTATTAAGGTAAGGTAGATGTTAGCTGTGGAGCTCAGATTTTTTACAAGTAGTTTCAAATAATAAGTATTCTTTGGAAGGGCTAATTCCACATTTACTTGTTTTGGGTATATGGTATAGCCTTTTAAACCCTTTATACAAACAGACGTCCTACTAAGTTAAATGAGCATAAATTCACATATTGCATAAAGCTAGATGGAAGTGATGCAGGAAGCCACCAAAAAACAGATTCTTATATCCATTCCATTTAAAACATTCATATTCCAGAAAACTGGTGGGAGTGTAGAGAAGAGACAAGTCTCATTCATTTATTTACTTAATTCTTCCAGTTAGCCCAATGCATTTCAGCCTAGTTGCTTTTATTCCAGAAAATAGTCAAGAAAGCCAACTTTTCAGACAAGCCCATGAAATTCAGCAGATGCACAAGACTAGATGGCAGTGATGCCACAAGTAACAGAAACTGCCTAGCTTTCTAATGTACCAATTCCAGATAAAATCTGTTTTGGAAAATGTCCCAGAACACTAACATTCCAAATAGCCGTGCTCACCAGATTCACCAGTTGCAGAACAGATGGAAGTGATATAATAAGCCAGAAAAAAATAGAAACCACTTCTTAAGTACATATTCAGGGCAAAATATCTACATCTGAATGAGTGGTTCTCAGCTTTTGATCTTTCCACTGTTTTGGACTTCAGCTCCCTAAAACTCTTGCAAGCATGTCCAGTGGTTAGGGTTTCTGGGTACTGATGTCTAAAACCTCTGGAGGACCAAAGACTGAGAATCACTGTTCCAGAACATGGCTCAGAATTCCAGCTTTCAGGAAACCATGTCCAGATGGACCCAAGGTGGTGGTTCCTCTGGAATTCTTGTGGCTTCTTGAATCATACCCATCTTGTTGTTTGTGACTTATGAATTGGGTGGGTCTAGCTTCTCAAAAAGTTGGTATTGTAGACCATTTTCAGGAATATAGATGTTTTGCCTAGAAAAACTACCAGAAGATGATTTCTTGGATTATTTGTTTGTGTGTTTGTTTACCTGGGTTTATTGCATCACTTCCTAGCCTTGCTGGAACTGGTCTTGGAGATATTGTTTTACAGTGGCTTTCTTCTTTCTTGGCGAGGCATTCTTACCAGGTGGTGTTGTGGGATTCCTGTTTGGCTCCTTGGCCTTGACCATCAGCCTGTGGAGTCCCTAAGGGTTCTGTCTTGTCCCCTATGCTATTTCACATCTATGTGAAACCATTGGGAGAGGTTTTCTGAAGTTTTGGTTTCAGGTGTTACCAGTACACTGATGATGCCCAGCTCTGTTACTCCTTTCCGCCTAACTCCAGGGAAACTGTTTCTGTTGTTTCGGTGCCAAATCAGTACCTGGCAGTTGTAATAGAATGGATGAGGGCGAATACATTGAAACTTAATCCACACAACTTAATCCACAAGTTGAAAGACAGATTGGGAATTCAGCCTGTGTTAGATGGGTTTATACTCCCTCTGAAAACACAGGTTTGCAGTTTTGGGGTAATCCTGGATTCATTCCTGAATCTGGAGGCCCAGGTTTTGGAGGTGACCTGGAGTCCATTTGCATAGTTAAAGCTGGTGCACCAACTGTGCCCATTCCTGGAGAAGTTAACACATGCAGTTAGTTACATTCCATGTGGATCACTGTAATGAGTTGGCTGCCTTCACGAAAAGACCTGACTTACTAGAAAAAACAACGATGCTCAGCGTGGTAGAAGGCAGTAGGGAAAGAGAAAGACCACATTACAGGTGGAATGACTCAATCAAGGAAGCCACAACCCTGTGTTTTCCAGACCTGATCAGGACTTTTCAACAGGGTGACTTAGAGGTTTGTCATTCTTGGGCCATTTCCACACTAGTCTGTTACAGCGCTATAACTGCAAACCCCAGGATTCCATAGAATGTTGAAAGTAGAATAATAGCACTATAACAGGCTAGTGCAGAAATGACCACAGAGTCATCATAAGACAAAGATGACTTGAAGGCAGTTAACAAGTCTCTGTTCCAAATCCAGCATTTTAGACACTGCTCTGTTAGTTCTCACAGAAGAATAGTTATTACTAAAATGAAACAAAGGATGAAATACACTAGTGGGGAAAAATACTGTTAGCTTGAAGAGAATGCAAATTAATCATATGCATAATAATTAGTTTCATAAAATGCAAATTAGCTGCCCATATTTGATGGAATAGACTATAGCAAGCCTACATTAGGCCTATAAGTGTCGATTTTTGTACTCAGTAAGTGTTACTGTTTTAATATTAGAGCCTTGAAGTTTAAACCTTAAAGCTCTTAGAAGAGAAGGAAAGACATGGAAAGGCTGTTTCTAAACATCTGTATGTTAGAAAGTCAGTGCAGATGGTTTTCTCCTCCTCTTGTAAGTTTACCATACTGAATGGTATATGAAGGCCAAAGATGCGACTCATTTCAAGAGATACTATGTCTCTCTCCTGCATAACAGTTTTCCAGTTCTTAAAAAAAAGACTACCTGCTCCACGGACCCTTCTGTGGGGTAACAGGAAAAAAGTTTTATGATCAGGATGCTGAGCTTGCTGTGATCTTCTTTGAGGAAACAGTGCAGAGTGTGTGTGTGTGTGTGTGTGAAGGGACTTTTAGATCCGCAAGAGTGGTCATTTAGCATTTTTTAAGAGGAGGCTCATGTTTATGACATGGTCGATATGAAAGTAAGAGCAGATGTTTTTTCAAAAATGACCCATTAATCACAGAAACCTTGCAAAGGTCTGATGAGGAGGCCATACCAGTTGGCTTTTCTCCGCTCTCCGTCTTTTCCCTCAACCACAAATTCATTGCTAATTGCTGCTGAGGAAAACAAACTGTCAGGCTGACAGTGGAGCTTAACACACAGGTCTTGCACTTATTGCTCATCAGGCAGAAAATGTCAGCACTCACATGGGGCTGGGGGCAAAGCCTCCGTTTGTGCCAGGCTCGTTTAACGAAAAACAACAACAAACTGTTTCAAGTGCTCTTTAATCTTATTGCATCTTTTATGATCCTGTCAGTGGGTGGGAAAAGCCAATTACACATCTTTGGCATCCCCGCTCTTCTCTGTTAGAAAAGATACTGACTGGCTTGAGGGGAGGCTTACACTTTAATTGAAACAATTTTAATGATATTTACTTTCCCTCTATTCCCATGTAATAAAGAGGCTTCTTTCTCTCTCTCCACACACACACACACACAAAAAATAGGAGATGATCTTCTACATTAATGTTTGAAACTGAATTTGTTCTAACGAATTGATCTTTGAAGGGACAACCAACAATCCCAACCATTTGGTGATTGACAGGAAAATGCCCCTCATTGTAGAAGACAACTTATGGATAGCAGGCTTGTATCTCTAAAGAATTCTGACCACAGAGACACATCAAAGGGCCAGTGAGATGGCCACCTCAGTCATTGTGGGAAGACAAAAAAAAAGTGAGATTTATAGCCTTCCTTGTGGCCTCTAAGCTAACCTGATGCACTCAGGTGTGGTAGAGAACTCTGTCCCATCAGTAATGTTGAAATAAGAATAAGATTCTGCTACCAGTGTGGTTGGGTTATGTACATGTTGTAGGGACGGGAAGACATATTCTCCTCAGGCACCAAAATATTTTGGGCTGTGTCATAAACCTTGCTGCAGGAATCATCTTTTGAGGATGATCTGGAACTTTTCAGACCAGATAGGACAGAGGAGCAGGCCAGGAAATTCTTGTCACTCAGGGGAGAGAGGTGTAGATTCCACCCTCCTCTAAGAGGTAAACAGAAAGAGTTTTACTCCAGGAGAGAAAGCTGGAAATCTCCCACTCCCAGGGAGTACCAGTGACATGAAACATAGGCTTGGCCATGTAAAAGAATGCCTTCTTGTTGTTGTTTGTCATCAAGTGGACTTTGAATTATGGTGATGCTACCAGTGAGAGACCTCCAAGATCTGCAGTCACCAACTGCCATGCTCATGTCTTGCACACTAAGAGTTGTGGCCTCCTTGACTGAATCAATTCACCAGTATTGCAGTCCCATGCTGTTCCTACTGTTTGCTTTACCAAGCATTACTGTCTTCTCCAGTGAGTTATGTTTTGTCATGATATAGCCAAAGTGTGATAGCCTCAGTTTAGTCATCTTTGCTTCTAAGCTTGATTTTCTCTAAGGCCCATTCATTTGTCTTTTCAGCAGTCCATATTATCCATTAGAACTCTTCTTCAGCAACTCCTTCCAAATGCATCGGTCTTCTTCCTGTCAGTGTTCACTGTACAGCTTTTGCAGTCATGCTTAGAAACTGGAGGAATGCCTACTTAAGTTTTCAGTCATCTCTGGTATTTGCCACTGTGTTACCCCAAAACGTAGGTGCCACAAGGGCCACCCTGCAATGCCAAATACCTCCTTGAAAAAGTGGGGAGTTAATTAGCTCAAAATCAGGAGGCTGCGAGAGGGGGGCAACTTAGCGATATCTTTTCTACCAGTGTTTATGGGCACACGCAGGAAAAGAACCAGCCAGAGATACAGAAGTAAGCTAAAAATGTGTTTTATTGAGGGGAACTCACTCATGCATGTACAGAAGATACACACAATCACACATTGACACAAGAGCTAACTGAAAGAGAAAGGGAAGAAAAATCATAGAGAAACTGAGGGGTTTGAGGGATTTATAATTACCAGTCCAGAAGAGTAGTGACGAGCAGAAATGTATTTTGGCTTAGGTAGGACCTAAGGACAGTTCTCATTCAGGAGCCAGATGGACAGAGTGACGGGTAGACCTTCCAGAGACTGCACTGGGCATTCTCAAATTAGGGGTATTTGTACCCTGAAAATGGCTTGTGGCCCCTGTGAATGTTCCAGATGCAAGACAAAGACTCATTGTGGACAATGAGTCTTTCGCCTGTTGATGGGCTTAGTGCTTTGACTGACAAAGACATGATGAATGTTGTAATAGCTGTCTACTGAGGGTGCTGTGAGGAAAAAGGAAAGAATCCAGGTGTACAAGGGATGGATATCTGTCAATCAGTGTCCTGGTGGGCTCCTCACAGTTGGATTCCCTGGAAAATTCCAGCTTCTGTTTAAGCCTATTATCCACAGGAATGGTGTGTATTTGCCTGACAAATGACTCAGTCTTACCCGGAGGAAGTTTTTAGCTGATCTATGCTTCTCACATTTACAGCCAAATTCTTTCACTCAGTCAGTTTGACCTCTCCGTCACCTCTCAGGCTTGAATTTGATATCAGAAGCAATAAAATGTGTTGTCAATTAGGTATGGTGCCCATCCAAAACATACTGATATTGGGAACCCCCAAAGTAGGGCCTTACAACTGTGCATTTGCCAGCACATGGACTGTCATTTGACTCCTCAGGCTTCACATGGCAATTTCTGCTCATATATTTTCACTTGCCCAGTAAATGGTTTATAGAGTATTTGGACAAGAAATTTCTGGGCTTTGAGTCTAAATAGAGCTCACAGGCACTGTACCAGCATACCAGAATGGTTGACTAAAGAACTTTCAGCTGAGCTAAGTGTTAAGAGAAACATGTATAGGAAATGGAAGAAGGGGGAAACCACCAAAGAAGAATTTAAGCAAGTAGCTAGGAGATGTAGGGAGGAAGTCAGAAAGGCTAAAGCACAGAACAAACTTAGGCTGGCCAGAGACATTAAAAACAATAAAAAGGGCTTTTTTAAATATGTCCGCAGCAAAAGGCAAAAGAAGGAGATGATAGGGTCGCTGCGCAGAGAAGAAGGCGAATTACTCACAGGGGGAAGAGAAAAGGCAGAACTCCTTAACACCTTCTTTCCCTCAGTTTTTTCCCAGAAGGATACAAGCACTCAACCTGGCGGTTGGGGAGCAGGTGAGGAAGCAGGGGAAATGAGGCACATAATAGGTAGAGAGGTGGTACAGGAATACCTGGCCACACTGGATGAATTCAAGTCTCCAGGGCCAGATGAATTGCATCCTAGGATATTAAAAGAACTGGCGGAGGTCATTTCGGAACCGCTTGCTATAATCTTTGAGAAATCTTGGAGGACAGGAAAAGTTCCAGCAGACTGGAAGGGAGCAAATGTTGTCCCCATCTTCAAGAAGGGAAAAAAAGAGGATCCAAATAATTATCGCCCAGTCAGCCTGACATCAGTACCCGGAAAGATCCTGGAGCAGATCATTAAGCAGTCAGTTTCTAATCATTTAGAAAGCAACACAGTAATCACGAGAAGTCAACATGGATTTCTCAAAAATAAGTCATGCCAGACTAATCTTATCTCTTTTTATGATATACTAGCTTGATAGATGAAGGGAATGCTGTGGATGTAGCATATCTTGATTTCAGTAAGGCCTTTGACAAAGTTCCCTATGACATTCTTGCAACGAAGCTAGTAAAATATGGGCTAGACAGGGCTACTGTTAGGTGGATTTGTAATTGGTTGACCGACTGAACCCAAAGGGTGATCACGAATGGCTGCTTTTCATCCTGGAAAGAAGTGACTAGCAGGGTGCCACAGGGTTCTGTCCTGGGTCCAGTGCTGTTCAATATTTTTATCAACGACTTGGATAAAGGAATAGAGGGCATGCTCATCAAATTTGCAGATGACACCAAATTGGGAGGAGTTGCTAATACGCCAGAGGACAGGATCAAAATTCAAAATGACCTGGATAGATTGGAGAGCTGGACCAAGGCTAACAAAATGAAATTCAACAGAGAGAAGTGTAAGGTCCTACACTTAGGTAGAAAAAATGGAATACAGAAATATAGGATGGGGGACACGTGGCTGGATAGCAGTACGTGTGAAAGGGATCTAGGTGTCTTCATAGACCACAAGCTGAACATGAGTCAGCAGTGTGATGCGGCGGCCAAGAAAGCCAATGCAATTCTCAGCTGCATCAATAGGAGTATGGTGTCTAGATCGAGGGAGGTACTGATACCACTCTATTCTGCTTTGGTTAGACCTCATCTTGAATACTGTGTCCAGTTCTGGGCACCCCAATTCAAGAAGGATATTGACAAGCTGGAGCAAATCCAGAGGAGGGCGACCAAAATGGTGAGAGGCCTGGAAGCCGTGCTCTATGATGATAGACTTAGAGAGCTGGGTATGTTTAGTCTGCAGAAGAGAAGGTTAAGAGGGGACATGATAGCCATGTTTAAATATTTGAAGGGATGCCATGTAGAGGAAGGAGAGGGCTTGTTTTCTGCTGCTCCAGAGACCAGGACAAGGAGCAATGAATTCAAGCTGCAGGAAAGGAGATTCCACCTGAACCTCAGGAAGAATTTCCTGACAGTCAGGGCTGTCCGGCAATGGAATGTGCTGCCTCGGAGTTTAGCGGAGGCTCCTTCCTTGGAGGTTTTTAAGCAGAGGCTAGATGGCCATCTGTTGGGAGTGCTTTGAGGGTGTTCCTGCATGGCAGGGGGTTGGACTGGATGGCCCCTGTGGTCTCTTCCAACTCTACATTTCTATGATTATGCCTTTATGTAATGTGATATGATGTATTTACACGTTGCTGATTTATGGTTTTATAATAGCCACCACGGAAGGTCTTGGAAATATACACAGGCTGAAAAGCATCAGGCTTTTTTTTTTTTTAATGAAACAACCACCTTTTGAATATCTTGAGTTTTGTCTCCAGTTTCATCTATGGATTCCCTTAGATGTTCTCCAGTTTTGGCTTTATGGGGGATTTGAGTATGGAGAATAATCTTATGAATGCTGCAATGCACAATTAAGACTTCTGTTGAGCTATTCCACTCTACAAGCCAGTAATGCTTATGTAAACACCAGCAGTAACCCCCAGCAACCATCTCAGAACCTGTTATTGGCGAGAAGCAAAATGGAACTGGCCGTTCCTTTCAACACAAAGCATCAATACTTCTCAGCAGGACACTGACTGACAACACTCTCAGCTACAGAAGCACATGACAGGAGCATTAAAATTATTGACTTCTTCCCTCAAGATTATCGACTGCTATCCAAGAGCTGTGAAAGCTGAATCTGATTAACTCTAAAAAGGGGCACCAGGATGAAGAGAGATAAGTGCTGTTAGCTTGAGGAGGAAAAAATGGCATACTTGAGTTCAAACCTAGAGGTCAGCTCCTTGACCATTCTTCAAGGATAAATGGTTACAGATGAAATGAAAAGGGAAGTTTGCGTTAGCCTCATGCTGTGAACAGGGAGAAGACAAAATATTCCGTCATGCAGGCTGAGAGAAAACCCATTATATTTGGGTGGAAGAACTCTGTCTTCCAGGAGACATGAGGGCAAAAAGCTCAAAGCCTTTTCTGGAAGTGAAGACAGGACTATCGTGCTTATAAGGCAACTCTCTTACTCCATCAGAGACATAAAGCAGGGACGGGTGACTTTGTGGTGTTGAGAAGCCCAGCTAGCCCCCTCCCCAAACTTTTTTGGCCACATCTTTCTGCTGCTACCACCATTTCACTATTGTTGCAGTTGCCACAAAAATTCAGGGCAAATGCCATATGTTTAAAGAAGTTTTGGGAAGTTTTTTTGAAAGCAATTTATTGTGATTGCTCTTTATACTGTTACAAAAGTGACTTGCTTCACTGCTTGGGACATAAGCCAGCTCAATGCTTTTTTATTACTTTTCATTACATGCATATATCAGCGTGTGTGTATGTGTAAGAGAATGTCATGAATTCTGAACAATATTTGTCAAAAATCCTCTTAAAAATGCCCTTTAAAAGTAAAAAAAGCTACTTGATAGACCAGTACAGTAATTTCATCTCTACTTGTTGTGTTACTTTTGAAATGCAAATTTTTGTTAAATCCTTGACATATGTGTAACTATGTCACTTTCAGCTTGTTTTCTTGTCTAACTACTTTTATCTTTCTTTTATCTGTGACTTCCAAACTATTCTTTGAGGTGCACGAACATGGCAGAACATCCTTCTGCACCAGAAAACCCTGGGAGACCACAGAACAGAGTGCTTCATACAATTTCATTGCTGAAACAAAGATAGGAAAAGGCAGTGCAATTTTAGTAGTGATTTGGGTGGTAGACCTCAAAGCAGTGGCTGATTCTTCACTAGAAATGGTCCAAGAGGGCCACAAAAACAGGATTCTAGGTCTTCAAGCAGTCTGCAGCCCGAGTGTTGTTTGCCTTAGCATAAAGGAAGCATAGAATCCACAACAGACATTGGTGTTATTTTCTGACTTCTGTTTTTTCATTACAGACTGAAAGTTCCACAGAAATATCTCAGAACAGATATGCATATATTCACAATCTCTAGGTCTGTGTCTGGCAACCCTGCCTGCCTTATGTGCCCATTTAAGGATACTTTATATAGGTAGTTACTTTATATCTGTAAAAGAATGGCTGCAGCTCCATAAAAGTATAACACATACTGCAGACTTGAAGTGGTATCACAATCCATCAAGGAACTGAGATCACTTGGAAGAGAAACCAAAAAGGACGAAAATACAGTGCGTGGGCCTGTATTGATTAGATATAGCAAGCCCAGTGGATCTGTTGATAGAGAACAGGACATTTTAGAAGGGGCACATGTTGAAGGATGAACATTGCTCTCTATTAATTTTTCTGAACAGACTGACAACTTGGGTGTTAAATCTTGAAACCACCACTTAAGTGATTTTGTACATCTATTTCAATGGTTAAGAAGGGATGGGCAGAAAAAAAAATGGCCCTAGCTTCCCAGCATATATTTGCCACAAGGAGATGGGTATGGTAGTCCCACATGAGAAATCACAAACATTCTGTACTTTTTCCTAGGGAGAATTGTCCTCTGGTGAAAGAAAGCTGAAGCCTATCTAAGGATGGACTCCCTAACAATGCTGACCACTGCACCCACAGACATGTTTCTTGGCACCCACTGAGCCTTCTCTAGATATTTCTTTTTTATGGTACTAAAATCTGAGAATATGGTATATGCTGCAAAACGAGATGCCAGCAACTAACCACATCTCTCTTTCCAAGTGTAGCTCTGGACCTCACATGCATAGCTGCAGTGCAGCACTTCATTTCAAAGGATGACTGGTCACCCAGAAAAACAGAAAGAAAGAAAAGGAAGCTGGGTGTGGCATGGAATATACAGGTGGCTACAGACTGTTCTGTTCTGCTGCATTTTGCGTAGGGTTTTGTGTTTGTGTGTGTCTTGCCTATTTGTTTACTATTTTTGTGGTATTGCAGTACCTCAAATGCTAGCTCTACTTTGTGTTCCATTTCTTGGCCAGATTTACTTATTTTTGAGCTTCATCAGCTTGCCTTCTGTAAAATGGATGTTGGAACAGAAAAATGGGGGTCTGTTGATTTATCAACATTTATTTTATAATGTATTGCTTTTGTTATTGTTGTTGTTGTCCAGGCCCTCCAGAGCTCTGGGTCCTGGGAGTTTTCCCTCCACTGCCTCCCCCACTTCTCCTCAGCCTTATGGGATTCACAGAATGGTTCTGTGTTTTGAAGATTTGCCTTATTTTTCAGGTCTTTGGCAAGTTACTCAATAGTTTCCTTCCTAGCAAATGAGTGCCCTTTGACTGGCCATGCCCAGCATGTTTTGTAAGCATATCCATGACACCCTCTCAAAAATATTGCAAAGGTGCCCACTGGCTCCAAAAGTTTGGAGACCCCTGTCTTACAACATAAGACATTGTATATATTCTTCATCAATTCACTTTTGGATCCTCTGTGAACAAAAAGACTTCAGTGCCCCCTACTGGAAAAAAGTTGAATACAAAAGCATCAGATGGAGAGATGATTGGTAGATAGCTAGCTAGATGCTTGAAATCCCTCAATCTAAATTTTAAATTATAAACAATTTTAAACTGATCAAATCATACTATTAGAAAGAGAATGTGCATTTTAAGTTGACACAGAAATTCAGAGTATATATTGATTATCATATTTTAGTCTAATTTAGTCTGGCCTATTATATCCAAAAGGTTGTTTGATGAGACTGACTATCCAGTTCAGTTATATTAATTTACAAACCTATATGTATCTATTCGAAAGTAGGTCTTACCGATTTTTTTACAGAAACTCTAGGAAACTGGATATAAGACTAAAACCTAAAACAGTTAATTACAGCTCTTCAGATGTTGTCAGACTTCAGCTCTCATTTGTGATAGCCAGAACAGCCAGTGGTGAGGAATGCTGGGACAGGATATGAAGCCAATCTCTGAGATACTGAAACTATTAGTGAATTAAAAACTATTTTAAAACTTGCTAGTTTGTGAACTGCATCATCCATTTCATCTTTTCGTACAAAAATGACAGGAAAAAAATGGTTAAACAATCTTTCCACAGCATTGCTTTCCTAGTCTTCAAACCAGTTGCATGGCCAGCTAATCAACTGTGTGTGGTGGTAGTGTTGAGTTGAAACACCCATGACAGTACCTAATCATAGATCTTCTGCATCATATTTTAGTTGGAAATGCAACCACGCCCAGCACTTAAATAGCTAAAGAAGTCTTAGAGAGAGCAGCAGTGACAGAATTAAGTCGTTTCCAATTACCACAAGGTTTCCTCTTCTCTCATCCACCAATCCTAATCTCTCTCTTAGATGTAAACTGATACTCTTAGGAATCCTTCCATCTCTTCTCTTCCCACTCCTTATTCTCTCACTTTCACCAAAGGTGGGCCTACTGTAGTTCAGCATTAGTTTAGTGCCCTTAGGCTATTTCCGCACAATGTCACTGTCCCGCGATGGGCACACATTGCTGGCAGTCTGCAAGTAGTGCTTTCACATGATGTCATCACAGTCCCACTGCCAATGCATCCCCACCTGTTGCGATCATGGGATATTCCTTTACTGGAAAAAATCTGGCAATGGCCCTCGATTGTGTGATGCTCCCACCCCCAGTGGCTGTGCAGAAAGGGAGGAAGTGTGATTTAGGCACTTCCTTCCCCAGTGCAGCATGGGAAGTGGCTGGCTGCACTATGGAAGGAAGGTGCTTATTGCCCACGCTACCCTTCCGCAGGCAGGCAGCCAGCCAGGTGTGGAGGGGAGGGGAGCATTTGCGTCATGCTCCCATCCAGGGAATGGCACTGTCGGGATCGCGATGGGACAGTGATGGAGATGAGTAAGGTGTGGGAAGTGGCCTTAGAGAGCTTTCTTATTTTTAATGATCTTAGCTTCTTTAGCCATTGGTGTCCTTGCTCCTTAGTCAGAATTGCTAGCTTCTCCATCAGTCTTCAGGTCTTAAATCCCCAGATTGGGATACTCAGCAGATTCTATTGATTTATTAGTTATTCATGCCAATATCCTTGATATAAATGAATTCTGGACTCCTGGTTTTATCTACATAAGGGCCCATGAGGTTGGTCAGTTTGAAAGGGAGAGCGACTAGTCTAAGGTAACCCAGTGAACCTTGTAGCTTCGTGGGGACTAGAACCAGTCTACAACCACTATGCAGCATGTCTCAGAGGCTTATGTTTCAACTGATTGTTTATTTGGAGGAACAAAAATCCAAGCTGTCAGCCTCTGACTGAAAAACATGGAAGTCACTAAGTGGTCAGGAAACTGAAACCAGAACATTAAATTTCACTGAACAAAAAGAATCAGGTAAGAAAGTTGTGCTGTACAGTGAAAAGCCACTGCACCCTCGGATTCAGGTTATAGGAAACTCCTTTAGCACAAGAAGCAAAGAGGCATTTGGCCTTCAAGTCAGAAATAACAGCAAAGAAAAATAATGCAGGACATTCAAATGTTTTCTTAAAGAAAGACAAATGGTTTGTCTCCTGCAGAGGATTTTAGGTATGCTGCTTGACCCTAGCAGGTAGGCCATATCCTTCAGCCAAACATTTAGTTTTAATCCAAGTGTCCTGAACCCCAGCTCTAACCTGAACAACAGCAGGAGCTCAATCACGCCATCATTTGTATGCATGAGTCTCTCTGCAAGTAAATACAAGCTGTGCTCACACGACTGATGGAATAATCAATCCCCAGAAGAAAACACTCCCTTGGAAGAAAGCTTTGTGGAGGGGAGAGGGTGAAAAATTTGCTAGCGTCTGCTACATTTTCAGTCTTCCATAGCCTGAAGGGAAAGCCTGAGGTATTCTGCAGAGGTCATATTTGCAAATCCTGTGCCGATGCACACACTGAGGCAGCAGGAACTCTTGCACCCAGAATCTTACCTTAAATTATTCCACAAAGGCTGGAAGGAGAAGAAGCTGGATATGATCAAACGGAGTTTGCAGTATGGGTAGCTAAATAAAGGGAAAGAGAAAGAGGACAATGTTTATCAAAGGTGATGTTCTAACAACAGTTACAAAATAATCTGGCTCTCAACATCTGTGGACTGTGACCTGATCCTATACAGTGTACCACCCTATATCCCTTTTCACTTTACCATTGCTACCCTGCCCCAGGTTCTTTCTGATGCCAATCCTGATCATAGAATCATAGATCTTTGAGTCAAAAGGGGGCTGTGAGAGGCATCTAGGTCAACCCTCTGCTATGCAGGAACACTCAACTAACACACTCCTGAAAGATGTCCTTCCAATTTCTGTTCAAAGGCTTTCCAAAAAGGAGAGTGCACCACACCCTGAGGCGATCTATTCCACTATCAAACAGTCCTTACAATAAAGAAGCTCTTCCTAATGTTTAGATAGACTCTCTTGTCTTGTACAGTTAGGCTTCCACATTTTAAGTTTCACTTTCATGGATTTGATTATTTTTGAGCTTCTACAACTCCTGCCCTTCCCAAGCACTCTTTTTTTCCAGGGGAACCTTCCCCCTCAGCAGCAATGATTAAGCTGTGCAGCCCTTTAAAAACACACCTCTGGTCTTCTTCCTCTTCCATCAGCTGCTGTCTGGCCAGCTAAGAATGACTAACAGCCCAGTTTCTCATCACTACAAACCCTATCCCAATGCCTGCCACACATAAGGAATGAGGTGGGTGAGTGGGGGAAGTATAGGGCCACTGTGCTGGCCCACTCTTTCCCTCCCCTTTCTTTGACCTAGTTTGGACTCTGGGTGACTGTTCTCCCCACCATGCCTTGGCCCCCTTCCCACAGACAGACAGAGACACACACACGCATGCACACACGTGCACGCACACACACAGAGCCATTTTGATATTTGCTGCTTTTCCACTTTTGAGGGGTCCTGTGCCCCTTACCCCAGTGAATGTGGAGGGCCAACTGTAATCTGAACCCATTGATTCTCCTTCTAGTCTCTGTAGCAGCAGAAAACAAGCTCACTTCATCTTCTATATGACATCCCTTCAAATATTTAAAGAAGGCTCTTCTCTGTGTGCTCTTCTCCAAGCTGAACATATCCCAAAGAATCCCAAAGTCATTCTTTGATAGAATGGAACATATTTGGAGAGAATGACAGTCTGCTCTATGGTCACCTAATAATGCTGCCTAATCCTGATTAGGTGAACAGGCTATGCTCTAATACTATTGTTTGAAGCCAGGCTGGCTCTGTTATTAGTCAGTGTGAAGAAGCTGCCTCAGTGGGTATATTATGGGTAATTTGGAAAGGTAAAAAGCTACTTTGATATTGATTACTACTACTACTTTTACTACAATGATGATGACAGCAACAATGATGATGATGGTCACACCCAAAATATAGCAGAGATTGCCCCCACAGCTTTGGAAGCATGCCCAGCAGCAGAGAATATCTTAGCAGCAATGCACTGTAGCCAGGAAAAGCTCACCCACACCAATTGTTTTCTACCATCAAGGAGGCAATCTATTCTTGAGTTACAATGTGTACATATTTACAAGACTCTCCAGAAGGCTTTCCAGCATCCCTCTGCTTGCTGTTTCTGACAGAGCCTCCAGCAGACACATCAGGCACCATGTGCAACTTGCCAGCTAGCTCTCAGCTACATTTATACTCACACTAGCTAATGCAATCCTGCCAGCCTTTGCATTCTCCCCACACCTGATGCTACCTTCTTCCCTGATTGCTCATCAGCATGACTCAGCTAAAGTCACATGGCTCTCCACTGGTGCACTTAACAAGCCACATCACAAAGTATTTTCTACAGGTTTGGCCCAACCTTTTCATGAAAATGATGATTGATGTTTGTATGTTGTTGTTTCATTTTTATTGCCAGAGACATGAAGAGAGAGGTGCTTTTGGTATTCCCTCCCTCAGGTGCCAAAGTAATGTAGTTTGACTTCAGATAGACAATCATGTACTGTGATCTAAAAGAAGAAACACCACGTGCTGGTCTTCCTCAAGTAGCAAGATGTCTTGGGCTATTCCTGTCTTCAGCCTTGCTAAAGAAAATAACAGTCTCAAATACACCCAGGATCTGCTTTTTTAAAGCTACCATTGGAAGACCTGGAATGGATAAACTGCCCAGATACAAAGGAATCAAGGGGAAATAAATAAAGATGCATCACATTTATATAGCCCTTTAAAATGTTCCATTTGTATCATCTACATTGTTTAATCAACGGTACAGCGATCCTTAAAAGTAGCTTGGCTTTATTTTTTCCCATATTGCAGTTGGGGTAATTAAAGTGAAGAGGTATGTAAGACAGATTGATGGCAACTTTGTGACAGAGGTGAGATCTGAACCCGATTATACCAGCTCAGTCCTTTCAGTAACTACTAAGAGCCCCTGAAATTCCTAGATTTTATTCTTTTACAAACTCATTTTATTTTGGAGAGCCACATGACATTTTCTTCATCCCAAAGTATTTCCTGAGAACTTGGTATTACCAAGGAGTTTTCATTCCTACTTCAAGTGTCAAATTAACCCAATATTTTTCAAAATGAAATGTATCTACCTGGCTGTCAGTTTGTTTTGTGCCAGAGCAAGCTAGGATGGCTGCTGCCAGCAAACACAGCTATTGTTCCCAGAACACAGATTTAATAGGGATCAAGTGACGGAAAGAGGACTGTTTGCACCAAAACAAAATGGTCCTAATGTATAATTAATCTAACATTGTTAAAAACACTTTAGCACTTTGACTATAACTCTTGGATAATAAGAAAGTCTCCATGGAAATTGGTGAAGACCAATTTCTGAAATGTTGCATGAGACTGGATGTGACACGTGATCACAGTGGGAGTGGGAGAGAAGACCACATGAGGGAGTGAGGGAAAGTTGGATATTTCAGGAAAGCATATTGCAGAGAAGGATTCCTGATTTGAAAATGTTTTTTTCTCTCTCCCTCTCACCTTTAATTCTGTCTGTTGGTTCATTTGTTTTTGAAATCTGTGTAAAGCTTATGTTTTAAGTCTTAATTTTACTGTATTTCTTCTCTCCACTCTCTTCCTTTTGATTTACTAATTCTGTGCGCATGTATGTTTGTGTGGGCCAGGGCTGCACAATGTTATAGGTTTTCTTTTTCATGCAAAGCAATAATCCATTCACATTAAAAATGCAATCATACACCTATCTACTCAAAAGTGAGCCCCATTGAACTCATTAGCACTCACTTTAAAGTGAATGTGTGCAGGATTGTAGTTTAAAGCCTTCCTGCACCACACTATTATAATGCTATTATTCCACGTTCAACATCCTGTGGAATCCTGGAGTTTGTAGTTTAGGGAGAGGCCTTTAGAATTCTCAGCCAGAGAGCTCTTTGGCCTCAGTGAACTGCAAACCCCAGAATTCCACAGGTTGTTGAAAGTGGAATAATCGTGTAGTGCGGAAAGGCTTTAAGTGCAACATTCTAAAAGGCCACTGGAATGTATCAATTTCTTTATGACGATTATGTATTTTTTCTTTATCTAATTTCATTCCATTTATTGCCCAGAGCTTTTTTGTCCTCTCCATCTATCTGCTCACTCCCACCTTTATCCTAAAAACAACCTTGTAAAGAAAGTTAGTCTGAGAAGCTATGCTTGGCTCAAGGTAACCACAGGAGTGCTATGGGGAGGCTGGGATTTCACCTGATATGTAATGTGCATGGGCAGAGGGGATGGGTGTGAACACAGAACTTATGTGGTGACCCTAAATCGGAGAGAAAGCCGTGGTTTTGAGTAGGATCTGGCAAAGGCATTTTGATTCACAATAAGCTATTGTTTTCAATCCTGTATGGCTCAGCATAGAATAGTAGTAGAGCTACACTAGGCACGGCAAATTACAACACACACACACACACAGATTTTGAAGCTACCTTACATGGCTGATTCCTGTTTTGATTTTGCACCTGGCTATGCTCCCATAGGGAGATGCAAAATTATTATAGAGCTGAGACCTTGGAGAACTCCAGCAGGTCTCAGTGCTGCCATAATTTGGCATCTGGCTAAGGGAGTGTAGCCAGATGCTTCTATGATTCTACCTGCTCCCCACAAAGCTGGCTTCAGAGACTTTGGGTGCTGCAAAAGGAGGAAGTGAATACGAACTCTTACAGCACTCCAAAAAAGGGAAACTTATAGGTATGGGTGTCCCTAACAGTCATTCTGTAATATTGGCTGACATCTTGTTAGTGACATACACAAGCATAACCAAATTCAATACTTCTATCTACCACAACTTTCTCCCTGAGCTACCTATCTGGTCTTCCAGGGATCCTGGGAAATGACTTCATCTTCCTGCTACTGGCTGCAGAAACAGAACTGTCTGGCTGCTTGACAGCTTCTCATCATTACTTGGCCATAAGGTTACTCTACCAGAAGACAGGTAGGTTGAACATATAGGAAGTGTGAACAAGATCTAACTATGCCTGATGGAGCTTTACATGTAGGATCTTCACCAACATTTTTATCCCCCCCCCCACACACACACATTATTTATTGATTTGGGTTTTTCCTTCTTCCAGGCTTTCCTAAACTTAGTAGCTACTTTCCAAAGTTTCTCAGCTTAACATGGTCATTTTGTGCATTCTTCCTCATTAAGTAACCTCTGCCTAATTGTTGCCTAGCTACAGCCTTCTGGCCACACTCTGATGTTGCTCAGTCAAAAGGTCCCAGTGTTCCTCTGTGAAATGTTGCAATTCTTTGAAAACCCAAGCCTTAGTCTTGGGACTATGGGCATTTCAAAGTTTTTCTAGTAGTTATTTGAAGAATGCAAAATAAACGGAACATAAATCTCTATCCATCAAAATATCACTAAAATGTAATTTCCAAAATGTAATAAAACCATCTCATTTGTTTGCTGTTTCATACATTTGTAATTTGCCATTCCTCCTAAAGCTAAGGTAAATTAATCTATTCAGTGCTGCAATATTCAAACATTTCATTAATGTTTCTTGAATTAATGGAATGTAAGGGTATATTCCAATATCTTATCCAAACAAGCTTAGCTGAAATACATTAGCTCACACTTGATGGGCTGTAGATTTAGAGTCATACATTGCTGGAAGAGACAACAAGGGCCATCCAATCCAACCCCCTGCCATGCTGGAACACACACTCAAACACTCCCTGCAAATGGCCATCCAGCCTCTGTTTAAAAACCTCCAAAGAAGGAGACTCCATCACTGTTGAATGGTTCTTACCATCAGGAACTTCTTCCTGATGTTTAGGTGAAATCTCTTTTCCTGTAGTTTGAATCCACTGCTCTATGTCCTAGTCTCTGGAGCAGCAGAAAGCAATCTTGCTCCATCTTCAACAAGACATTCCCTCAAACATTTACATATGTTTATCATGTCACCTCTCTTCATCAAGCTAAACATACATCAGTCCCTAAGCCACTCCTCATTGAGTATGGTCACCAGACCTTTCCTTCCTTCCTTAGCTGTTCAACTTTCACACCTCCCCTCCAAAACAAAACCTTGGAACACACCACTGAGTTTTATTAGATTCCCAGTGTTTCAAAGCTGGAAGTCCCATTAAACTCAGTAGGGTGTTCTTCTGAGTAGACATGTGTAGATAGGCTCGCTGTGTTAGTCTCTATTGCCCTGTGGGTCTAGCATCAGCATGATCATGCCTCCCCCAAAATCTGTTGATTATTACTCTCATTATTATGATTAGGATGTTTATAATTTTGAGGAGGAAAGTTTTCACAACCTGACTGTTAAAAAAAAAAAAAAGCAAATTGTGGCCATTGTGGGGCAGTGATTAATGGAGCCATTAAAAGCAGACTTGTAAGTGGAATTGCTTGTAAAAAATTATAGCCTCTTTCCATTATTAAACACTGTGCTTGAAAAAAGCGTTTTTAAAAGAACTGGGATGTTTGGAGGTTTTTTGGGGTTTTTTTTAGTTCAATACAGAGCTTGAAAAATTTAATTTCCAGCTGGAGAAATATTTTCTCATTTGTTTGAGTTTATGTTTTTTATTTGAATGACATCCTCTGAGCAGCTGTGATTGTATCTCTACAGATATGGATAGGACAACATCTTTCTTTTTTATTTTTCATAAATAAATGCTAACATTGAAGTTTGAGATCAAATGTGTGTACAATAAACAACAACAGTATCAATAAGAACAAAAGTAAAATAAGCGAATATGAAAGACACCAGCTTTCTATTCATCAAAGAATCAGTCCAAAAGTTAGTTAATTTTGTGTAAGATTTGTGTAAGATTCAAGTGGCACAGTCTGTTTCATTTCAAAAGAAGGTCAATTCAGAATTTCCAGCAGGAAAGAGGGATGCCATAGAGACCTCCATTTTCATTTAAAAAGTTGAAAAAAAGAAACCATCTCTCCAAGAAATCATCTTTTATCTCTCCTCAGAGGTCTCTGACTTTGGAAATTAGCTTCTCACTCAAAACTAAGCCTAATACTTTGTGAAACAGGGACTAGGTGCTAGACTTCCAGTTCTGGGCACTGTGCATCCATGCTATAATTAAAAGTTGCAAAATTAAACCAGATTCTGCTTTGTGTCTGTGAATAAAATTAATAAAAGCAATTCATGTCTGTGATTTTTTCTGCCTTTTTTTTCAATTAGCAAAAGGATTTCATTCCAATATTGCAGGAGTCTAGGACAAAGAAGCCAGATATGTATGAGGGCCCCTGCTTTCTGCATCCTCATCAACAAATTGGGTGTGTGTTTTTGGAAAATAATTATAATGTGGAGAGGGTACAGTGCCATTTGCAGATTATTTTATAAGCCTCTTCTCCCATAAGCACTGAAATCAACTTTAAAAGTATTTTGACCAAACATTTGCCCAGAGATGATTAGAAATTTGTACGCTCAGATCACTCTCATAAACCTTTTAAAGTATATTTCTCATAGCATGATAGTCCTCTATTAGTATGTTATAGATTCTATATACTAGGTCTTTGGATATTAATTTATGAATGGTGCACATAATTCCATATTCTGTCAGTGTGGTCGGCGGCCTTCACAGTTTAAGCCAAACTCTAGTTATGTTATATAATTGGATAGACTCTAGCCCATAGATCTTAGCAGGTCCCATAACTCTTATCATCTTGTCTATTGCTTTAACTTCTACCCCATTAAACAGATCTCTGCTTTTTAATATATTTGTGAGGTTATTGTTTCTCTCTGACTGTATGGAACGTTTGTGTGTTAAAGTTAGAGCATATGGGAACAGTGTTTATGGGTGATGTCAGAGCTGCATCTCTCTGACCTTTGGTCATGACTGCTGGGATTAATGAGAGACAGTGGGGCGCAAGACTCCTGGGTCACAGATTCCCTTTGTCTGTGTTAAGCTTTATGAAGATCCTTTACAGGTGGCTTTGGCAGCATTCTGTCAAACTGCCTCATGTACTGCATTCTTCTTGTACCATCCATCCACAGTGATTTTTAACCTCAAACAATTGCAGAAAACACTAATGGTAAACAAGGATGTGGTCCCTTGTCTTCGTCCTTTGCCTGAGGCTGTTCTTCCAGGTAGCGTAGTTACCAAGCATAGGTAACTAGGGACATCTCACTTCTTGATTAGAGATACTCCTAATTGCACTCTGGTGAAATTCTCAGGCTCCAAAGCACACCTGATTCATTCCCAACCCAAACCAAGGCATTCCATGAAGCTGCAGCTTTGAACAATGGCCTTCTATGTGAGATACATGTCATGCAGCTTTGTTTACACATGTCCCTGCATAGAATGTTCTGTTAGTCCATATTGTGGTAATATCTTTTCTAGGCTAACCAAACGAATACAAACACCTCCATGCTAACCTTTGAAAGCAAAGTTCCTTCATCAGGCAAAGATGCTTAAAACCATGTAGGGTAAGTGGTTTGGAAGTAGTGAGGTCTTGACATGGCAATCCTACACATCTTTACTCCAAGGTAAGTCCTACTGAGTTCAGTAGGAATTGTTCCCAGGTAAGTGGATATTGGATTCTGCCAGTTCTTAGAGGTAATACTCTCAACTGAATAATATTTTGTGTGTGCATATGGATATGCATATGCACACATGCGGATATATTTGAAGAATGTAACTCACAGATACTGCTATGCTGGTAAAAAGCACATAGACCAAGGGTAAGAAACAAAGCATTTCATCTTGCTAAAACATTTTGCCACATTTTAAGGAGCAAACGAAGTAGCTCAACAAGCATTTGGAATCATTTCCCCTTGCCTGATGAAAACAATTTTAAACCATATAAGAATAATAGCTCATTATATAGGAAGCTGGCATGGTGCATTTGCAAAGGCAACTGTGTTCAGTCAGATAATGAAGGAGGCCTGGCTTCTGTGGTGAGTTCTATAAAAACTCATTTCCTTCCTGGAGTTCTTGCATTTAGTCCATTGCTGGAGGATTCAGAAGCTTCACTAGGAAGAAGCTAACACCTATTTATACAAAACAAAACAAGGTAAGAGATACATTCAACAATCTTTTAGGAGGTAATTACTAAGAACATTTCATTTTGTTTTGCATCACTTAACTAATTTATTAAACTACACAGGGTATTTTTCAGAGTAGTACTCGCTCATCTGTCTTTAGGCTGCTAGAATTCTGTTACTAGTTTCTGCTAGATTTCACATCATGGCCTCACCTTGGATAGATGCACACAGTCAAATCTGGATTTAGTCTTTGTTGTTTTTGTTCTTATTTTCTAGCTGTAGTGCTGGGAGTATTGGATGATGATGATGATGATGATGGTGATGATGATGATGATGGCCTACAACCCACAGTGAGACCCAATGTGGTGGAGCATAATGAGCGCTGGATTATGACTCTGGAGACCAGAGTTTGAATCCCCACTCAGCTGTGGAAACCTTTTGGGTGGTCTTGGTCAAGTCACTTTCTCTTAGTGTCAGAGGAAGGCTAAAGCAACCCCTCTGAACAAATCCTGCCAAGAAAACCCCCAGGGTCACCATTACGTGGTAAATTACTTGAAGTCACACTACAGCTACAACAACAAACCACACACATGTACATAGAATTCTTCAAAAATTGCTATGCTGGTAGGGAGCCGGTGGTGGAGCAATTACAGTGTTAAATAAAGACTGGGGGCGGGGATTTCAAATGCAAACCTTCTTCAACCAGGAACCTCAGTGAGCAACCATGAAATAATCACTATTTTAAAGCCAAACTATTTCATAGGTCTGTTTTGAAGATTAAGAGGATACCCATGTATGCCACTCTAACTTCTTGGTGTGGGAACAATGTCATACATAAATAGTGCCCCAAATACATGTTGACCTTGGGTTAAAACAGGACTGAAGAACATTTAGTCTATGATAGCTACATTGTCTTTGTAATACTTTATTTTATTTATTTGTGAGGGGATGAGCAAAGCTGGAGGCAGATAGGGCAAGAGGTATCATCTCTATTTCCAACACGCACACCTGCAATTCCCCATTTTTGTCCACATCTGATTTCCTGAGCACGGTTTTGCCTTTCCTTTTCTTACCTCCATCACCTTCCATGCTGTTGTTTCACCAGAGTTGCCCACTTCACTGCACAGCAGAGCCACCGTTGAAGAAGTGTGGCTGTATGACTTACCATGTGGCCAATTTGCGGGTCAAGCTGGAGATGTCCTTCTTCTGCGTCTGCCTCGTGGCTGGCTTTGCTTCCTGGATCCCAGCATCCCCTGTGCTGAGTAGCCAATGAGTTTAAACATCCGGTTTGAACTTATTGACTGCTTCAGTTTGGGGCTTGCCGGGTGAAGTTTCCCCTCTGGTGCACCCAGAGGGTTTATAGCCTGAGCCCCCCCCCATCCCAGGGGTTCAGTTTTCATTGGATGTCATCCCACCCACCTCCCCTGTTGGTGCTGTTGGCTTCCAATGGGTGCCATGTCTGCTTACAGCATTGGCGTGGGTCCTGTATCTGGGAGGTGTGGCCTAGGCCGGGTCATGGTGATCCGGAGCATTAGGAGTGCAAGGAAATTGGGTGTGCATTGGTGGGCAGTGGCACACATTCTCTGCGCTCCTTGGTGGGCAGGCAGCCTCTGGACCTGCCACCTAATTGGTTCTGGCCTGGGAGTATCGGGTTCATCAGCCAACAGGCAGGTTGCTGGATGCCCAGATCCAGACCCATGCACACGTCAACCCTGTCAGAGCTGTAGTCAATAAATCTGTGGCCTTTTTTCTTACCCAATACCTGGCATGTCTATGTTTTCTTTCCCAAGGCTCTCAGCCCTGAAAGCGCAAAAGGAAACTGCAGTGGGACCCAGGAGGAGAAGGCAGTGTGGGACTTGAGAGGTGAGACTGGAGGAGGCCTGTGGCCTTGACTTTCTTTTCTCTGGTCTAAAATCTAATTATTCACAAAATGTAAGACTTAGGCCTAGAGATGAGCAGAAGGACATGTTACTTAGATCTCCCCTGAGAGCATCCTAAATCTTCTCTGGTGGCAATGTGGCTCCAAGAATGGCTTAATTATTAGATGGCAGTGTGGTTTCAAGGTTATTTTTCACAGCCAGTTGTTCTTCTCTCCATTTTTCCTGTGAGATAATGCTTCTTGCTTTCTAAGCAAAAAGAGGGATGTGGGATTTTCTTCTGTCCCTTGCTCTGCGGCAAATAGACTTAATTGGCTTTATTGTGGTGAAAGGAACATTTAGATGCTTCCTGCTTGTAACTCTTGGCTCCACTGACAGAAAATTCTGTATCTGGTCTAAATGCAGCAATATTGATACAAGCTTTAATAGACTGCTTCTTTACAGAGGAATGCCAGAATTATTTTCTTCCATGTGTACCTAACAATATATTTAAAACATTTCAATTCAGAATTGTCTGCTGTAGTCTAGAGCTGTTTTTTCCTCGCTTAAGCCTAATATATGTAATAATCAAACCTTGCTTGGGGAACATAGCTTATATTTTTCACAATGGTTAAGATGAACTTTAAAAGAATTTTTTATGACAAACTGGATTGTTTTCTTTATATATACTTCCACAGCATATTGTTTATTCAAGATATTTTGAAAGGCTGACCATAAAAACACCACTTGATAATTTGATTGAAGCCATACAGTCATGGATTGGTAGTAATTATAACTAAGATCTCACCTATTGAAACAACATGTGTACCATCTTATTTTAAAAATAATTCACACTTAATTCAGAATTTATCTGAAATTAATTTTCAGTACAACTCTCCTATTAACATATTAGACAGTTAAATTCGTGAACTCATTTAGCCAAATTTTTAATTATGTTTGTTTAAGAATTTCTAGAGTTCTGAAGTCCATGCACATGGAATTTATTGTCTTTTTAACATAAAGGGAGTATAAGCTCTATGCCAAGGTAGATATGTCGAATATGGTTTTAATATTTCTGAGATCACTTTCCCAAGAGTTAAGGAAGAAGAACCTGGTACCTGACATTGACTTTGCCTTTCTTCTTCTTACTGTATCACCCTCCATGCTGCTCTTTCACTGTCTGCTTTTTCAGTGCTAAATATAATGCAGAGTTCAGTTTGGCTTATTTCTGTGGAACACTTCCACATTTCAAATTTTCAATGCACATATTAAACATTTGTGCCTTCCAAAACATGAGAAATGCTATGCACACAGAGTTACAGTCCTGTATCCACTTATCTGAGGAAAAGTTCAATTGAACAAAACAGAACTTATCTTTGAACAGACAGGCTTAGGATTGTAGTACTAGTGCTGAGTAACCCAAAGATAAACAGAGATGTCACTAAGCCAACTCCAATTCTGTGCCAATAACCTTTTTCAATCTTATCTTTTTATTCAATAAACCATAGTTCATAGACATAGAGATCAATAAAGCTCCTTTCACGTCATCTGCTGTTCCAAACTGATCCGTCTCATTATGCTTAAAAACAACATTTATATATGACTCATGATTCCACTTTGATTCTACTTTAACTACCATGGCTGCATCCTATGGAATCCTGGGGTTTGTAGTCTGGTGAGGCACAAGAGCTCCTTAAAGTGCAAAATCCTAGGGTTACATGTAATGGAGTTATGGCAGTTAAAATAGAATCATAGGTGTATAATTGTGCAATGTGAAAGGACCTTGACCCCTCTAAATAAATTTAGTTAAGAATATAGTAGGGTTTTTTTCTTCACAACCTTAGTTCTCCTTCTTATTGCTGGCAGGAAAGAACTGGGTATGTTTAAAAATATTATTCCTATTTACTTTAACTGCCCTAGACAATTTAGAACTTTAAAGACCAAATCCAGAGGCTCTTTCATAGTACACAATTATATCACTATGGGTGTATCATATAGAATCCTGGGATTTGTAGTTTAATGAGACATTAGAGCTCTCTGGATGAAAATTCTAAATATCCCTCACTAAATTTCAAATCCCAGCATGCAACAGTATAGTAACATGGCAGTTAAAGTGGAATCATGGTGCTGTAATTGTACAGTGTGAAAATGGTGTGAATTGTACATTGTGAAAATACTGCCATGGCTGTATCCTACAGAATCCAAGAGTTTATATTTTTGTGAGCCACTGAACTCTCCGGCAAAACTATAGATCCCAGGATCCCATGGGAAGGTGACATTGTAGTTAATGTTAATATCAAAATGCTATAATTGTGTAGCATGAAAATGACCATAATGTCAACTGTAGACCTCCTGACATTGTTGGACTCCAACTCCCCTCCTCTCTTACCATGGCCAATGCTGAAAATGGGAAGACAGATAGGAGTTATAGTTACATAACACCTGGCAGGCCATAGTTTCCTCACCCTTCATGTAGATGGTCACTCTGCTGAAAGATACTTCAAACCAATTTATACAATTACATTGACAGAGTGTGAATACAGATTATGAATATACTCTATATTCTGTTTGCTTTAAAGCCAAAGTCATAGTCCAATGCTTAAATATCCGTCCTCAGCTAATGAGATATGCACATTAGGAAATTCAGAAACCTGAAGTGTGAATCTGACCCATCTCTAAACAGCATATTAAACAGATCCAAAATTACCTACTGAATTTTGTGACATGGAATCTAATACCATCTGTGTGCCTTGCTTTCAATGGTCTGGCCATCTACATTTCAGCAAAATGAGCAAACATATTTTTAAACCACCAGATAAGGTATGTAAAGTGCCATTTGTTAATAGGGAGTGATAAAAGACAGGTGACAGAGTAGTCAGGGTTGTTTGCCGTACATGTCTCCACATCAGGGGGCAGCATAGGCTCAGCTGTGCCAGTCCATATCATCATCAGTATTGCTTCCTTATTGCCAACTCATTTCTTTCAGAATTGTACCAATTTCAGTTCCAAAAACCTAATGGAGAAAAAAACACACACAAAAAACTACTGGTGGCCTCATCCTTCTGTCATGACAGCATGAATAACATGATTGTAGCCAAAGGCAGAGCCAATCGCAGCAACTAGATCCAGCCATAGTCAGAATTTTTGTTGTTGTTATCATAACTCTCTCTCTCTCTCTCCTTTTCCTTCAAAGAATTCAAGGTAGTTTAGACCTCACTCCTCCTATACATTTTATTCTCACTACAGCCCTGTGAAGAAGGTTAGGCTAAGACTCAATGATGGGTCTGAAGTCACCTACAGAGCTTCTTGGCTGAGCAGAGACTGGAACCTGGAATTCCTGACTTTCAGTCAACATAGTTAATTGCACCACACTGATGCCTGGGAAGAGGCCAAATGAACTTTCTCTCCCAGACTTCTCAGTGTCTTTTTAAAAGGTCCTGATCTGTGTTACTTGGTGACTCAGCTGAAGGTGCATAATGACTTCATTGAAAAACATTGCATGACTAAAGCAGCTGGACCATAGGTACTAATTTATTTTGAGTCAGTTCCTTTAAAGCAGGGCAAGTACAGAGGGGACAGGAACCATTTTTCATTCTGCACATGCCCGGTTCCCCATTATATCAGCTCTGTTTTTTTGGCTGATTTGGAAGCTGGAGGTGACTTTTCCTTTTCCTTTTAGCAGTGTTGAGGGCTAAGGGATAAAACTGCTATATTTTGCAACAGTTTTGAGGCATTTTTGAGACATGTATAGAAATGTTTTGAAAATACATGCTATTTGTAAGTTGTTCGCCGCCTTCGATCCATATGGAGAGGCGGGATACAAATAAATAATTAAATAAAATAAAAATTAAAAAAAGATTTTTTTGCCCCCCCCCCCCAAAAAAAATCACCAATAAAAATTTTAAAATTTATTCTGTGTGGAAATTTGTCAGCCCTGTGTGTACCACAGGCCTTGTGTTCCCCACCCCTTTTTTAAAGGGTTAGAGGTCCTATTGTTTCTCTAAAGTTCATGCTTCATTGACCTGGGAACGACCAACCACTACTGGTAGGATCAGGTGACAGACCATTCTCTCCATCTTTAATCAATGATGCATCATTTATGCATGCAAGCCACCATGACAATGCTGTCATCTAGTGGCGAGTATGGATCTGTGAGATAGCCCTCAAAAGCAGACCAGAAACAGAAGATCGCATACAAGGACATTAGCTGGGCCACTGGAGGGGAGAAACAGATTTTTTTGTCCCTCTGTGGTGGACTAGATTATGTGATAAAAGTTATCTTTAACCATTGGCAGGATGCTACCAAATATAGGCAACCATTTTATTGCACATCTGCCTCTGGTGTGTGGTGATGTTCTCTTTGTACCTTGGCAATATGATCCAGACAACTTTGAGTCAGAATCACTCTGCCATAGTTGAGGTATCTATATCAGTTCATTAAGCTAACCTAGTAAGAATGTACATGCTCACCATGATAAGTAGTCATCCACATGAACTCTAATCTGGAGCCAATTTAATTTATTATAGATGAAATTGGCTTCAGATTAGAGTTCATATGGATGCCTACTTGTCACAATGAGCATGTAAAGGGCCTGGTACCTTGATTTAAATAAAAGGCCACAGGTGAGACCATGAACGCTCCTGGGTGTTCAGTGACCTGAATGAGGTTAAACGAGGGATCTGAAGAAAGAGAACACATAAGGAATCATAGCACTTCTAGGCATTTGTTAATGGTCAAGCAGTGGCTTCTATTCCAGACATCAAAATTATAATTTGTCTTCTCAAATCTCTCAATATTTAAGTGACAAATCAAGCACCTTACCATACATGGGACTGTGGCCTGAAGCAAAACCACTAGATCCTATGTAGCCTTCCTTTGCCATTTTTAGCCAATCAATTTGGACAATTCCATTTTCTGTTAAAAAAGAAAAAAAAATGGGTTGGGGTGAGATTAGAGCAGCAGTTCTTAATTTTTTCCTTTACCACAGGTCTCCTTTAAATAACTTTTGTTGTCGCAGACCACCAGGGCCTTTTCTGCACTTTGATTTAGCGATGGGGCAGAGCGTCCTCTGGCAAGGACGTTTGCACTTAGAGGTGGACTGGGTCCAGACTACTTTATGTATGTCCGACTTCAGCCCGCTCCAGAACAACCAGAACTGGTGGTTCGCCATGCTATTGAAAGACTGCTTAAAAGAGATCTTTCAATAGCATAGCGCGCCCCAGTCCGTCGCTGCGCTCCTGTGTAGATTTGCAGGCTCGCACCAGCGCGAGGGAGTGCGCCAGCCCAGTAAATACCAGAACGCCCCGTTTCCCCCCAAAGTACGAAAAAGCCCCAAGACTTAGCTCAAAATATAAGACCCTAAAGTGGATAAAATATTTATTTAAAGTTGCACATCAGGGGTCTTCACATTTGGAGAGAAGGGAGACGTAAGTACAACAACAACAACAATACTTGAACCTAACATACTCTGTAAAAGCTCATAACATTTATTCAAGCCTTTGTGGACTCCCTGTGAGGATGCTGTGGTCCCCCCAGTGGTTCATGGACCACAAGTCAAGAACAGCTGGATTAGATAATAACTGTAGGATAGTATATGGCATCCTTTTCCACAGAAGCAGCACAGTTCTCCTGTTGATTTTCTTCTGCTTCTCTGTAAAATTCAAGGACACTCAGTGCCATATTGCTTAGAAGCAATTCTTTGTGCAGCGTATGTCCCAGAAACTTCAGGGCTCCTACTGATAGAATAAGGCAGGAACATTTTGCATTGTGGTTTTGCATTATGAGACAGCACAACACACTGTATTGTACTTGTTGTTGCCTCACAGCTGCAAGCATGGATAGAGCAAAGACCTCCACAGCTGAAGGACTCCTCATGTTACTGTTTTTAAGTACAGCCCGAGCCACACCCTGCCCTCCTTGTTCCTGTGAGCCCCTTGCAGAACTGTGGGGTGGATGGACATTGGACTGCAGTTTTACAGGACTGAAAAAAATTCCTCTCCTGCTTCCTAATGTCAGAATTCTTTATCTGCAAAACAACAATTTGACCACTGTCCCTTTTGGTGCACTGGATCACTTAAACCTGAAGGAAGTTGATTTCTCCAACAACCCTTGGCACTGTGACTGCTCTATTTTATATCTGAAAAAGTGGCTGGAAGACTTCAACCCAACTGCTCTGTCCAAGATCAGATGTGCAACTCCAGCTTCGGTAAAGACAAAAACCTTGAATCAATTGAATGGGAATGAACTGGAAGGATGTAGGAAGCCTCTCCCCATCAAATGCCTTGATTTCTTTTGGAGGGACATTGGTCTGATTTTTATGGCAATCACTGTCCTCATTTTAGCATTATGCATTCTGCAACATGCAAAAAAATTAGCCTTTGAAGCAGCCAGAAAGCTACACTCCTCTGAAGTCCCACTATTGCAGGTTCATGACCTGGAGAACCAGAAGTCAAAATGAGGTGTTACAGAGGCTAAAAGCCTTCAACAAGAACAGGAAAGTTATCTGTTAAGAAAGTCAGGCCATTTCAGCACTAGCCTGTTATAGCGCGATGATTCCACTTTCAACATCCTCTGGAATCCTGGGGTTTGCAGTTTGCCAGGTGGCCCCTCCCGAAACTGCAAACCCCAGGATTCCAGAGGATGTTGAAAGTGGAATCATCGCGCTATAACAGGCAAGTGAAGAAATGGCCTCAGCCTTGTACAAACTGAAGGAACATGCAGCCCTTACTGTGTGACTCTCCATACTGTCACTCACCTTCTGATTTTCCCTCGATGCTTTTTAAAAAACATCTTGACTTAAAGAAATAATCTAGGGTATTAAAAGCTTGCACAGATGTTCTTGTTCCATTTCATCTGGTCTGATAAAGATATTACCATAACAGACTTTGGAATTTGTCTTCTGGTTAGCATGGCTACCCCTGCCTATTACTAAACATAATTCTTTGTGGTAAAGGTGTAGCATCAGTTCTGTTTCATTGTTTTATAGCTATTCTGTATTTTTCAAGATGGCAATAACTACTGTTAGAAGAAAACTCAATAATAAGGAGGAGGTATGGCTATATAAATTATTCTGTAGTAAATTATTACTACACATTTTAATAGTACACCATAGGGTCATGTAAATAGGCATCATGGTTTCTGCCACTGTGGCATTCAGCTGTGTAAGCATTCCCAAAGCAAATCAATAATATTGACGTTATGCAAATCTTGATCTCAGGCTAAGCAGTGTTAAAACATGGCTGTGTATATGAAACAAGTAGAGTTAACGTGTACTTCAAAATTAATCTGGATACCAGGCCAAAGAATTTGAAAAGTGAACCTTACACACTGTCACCTATATGGATGTGGACTGAAGTGCTCAGTTAGCATTATACTATGTAATGGCCAAATTCATAGAAGCAGTTTTTCACCACTCAGCGAAAGCCTACCGTGTCAAGAAACCAATCTGTAGGGTGAGAAATATGGCCTGTATAGTACAGCTTTATACATTACTTTATATCCTCATGAATAAGGAGTCACAGTCTTACATTTTCCTCAGGTTGTTTTAAGAATATGGGCCCATCTGTCTCCAAAAACTGGATGACTGAATTTCTCAGTTGCAACACTGAACCTTTAGTACTACTTCCAGCTGAGTCTACAGTCCTTACTGCTAGCTTTTAAGACCGATAGCGATTTTGCTTGCAATAACTTTGGCTATAAACATACAGTTGCAACAGCACCAATACATCCCTGATCTAATCCACCCTCTCTCTCCTTCCCCCGTACTTTATTAGGTTATACCAGGATGCTGTTTGTTATTTAACAGGATATAAGTCATTGAAAATTCTGTAAGGGATTTGTTGGTTTAAATAAAGCATACCTATGCTTGGCACACTTCCAAAGCTTTTTTATTTTTCTCTTTCAGGACTCTCTCCAGTTCATTCATTCTCTCACACATGATTGCCAAGTTCTCACTTATACCAGACATATTTCACAGGATATTGTGACAGCAATCTGTACTGTTTCTTAGCAGTTGTTGCCAGGATGTCAAAAGGTCTGTATTTTAAAGAGAATCAAGTGTCCATCCAGTGTCAGCCATGGTGAAGAGACCATGGCAGAGTAACAAAGATAAGAATGAACAAGAATGATTAACAAGAGGCTGATGTCCTGTTTCCAAGCGGCCAAACAGCAGGGTCTAATAATTCAGAGTCCGTATCAATAAAGCCTCCCACAGTCAGTAGTCAAGGATAGTCCTAAGGCAGAGACTCTTTCCTTCACAATTGTTCACTTTAACTGCTATGGCCGCATCCTATGGAATGATAGAGTATTGTTTGGTGGGGCACAAGAGCTCTCTGGCTGAGAGTTGTAAATGCTTTTCCCAAAACTGCCAGTCCTAGGATTCCATAGGACAGAACCATGGCAGTTAAAAGTATAATGATACCATTGTAACTGTGTAGTGTGAGAATCCTAAGTACGTCACCAAAGAACAAATCCCAAGTTTCCATGAGATGGAGCCATGGCAATTGAAATGGTACTGAAGTGCTATGATTGTGTAATATACATACAGTGGGCCCTCAATATCTTTTTTTAATTATATTTTTATTGAAAAGTTTACATTAAAAATAAAAAAAATTCCCTTCCCACTTCCAAGCTTACATTTCCAGTTGAATCTGCTTATTTTCATTATTTGCATACAATACATATATAGTTGCTGCTTAACAAAAAAAGTGGTTACATTATTTCTTTTTCATTCTTTATACCTTTATAACTTGATCCAGTCCAAGATTTCTCTCCACTCCCTTTCAAAGTTCTGGATAGGTTATTTTTCCGAGAGAATGCTATTTTTTCTGTTCCTACCATATCCAGAACTTTTACCTTCCATTGTTTTATATCAATATATTTCTCTTCTTTCCAATGTTGCGCATATGTCAATCTAGCAGCAGTTATTAAATACAGCAATACCCTCTGATGACATCTTATATCTCTTTTTTGCCCTATAATGTTTAACGGATAAAATTCCAATTTCATTTCAAAATCCCAATTATAAATTCTTTGAATTTCATCATGTATCTCTTTCCAAATTTTTCTTTCTATTCTACAAGACCACCACATATGAAAAAAGACCCCACCTTTTCATCACATTTCCAACATCTTTCATTTCCATTTTTAGTTATTTTTTGTAATCTTTCTGGGGTCATGTACCATCTATGTAACATTTTTATAATAGTTCTCTCTTAAATTTAGATTTAGTGTGAATTTTATATCAATTTTCCATGCTCTCTCCCAGGCTTCTAATTCAATTGAGTGTCCAATATTTTGTGCAATGGGCCCTCAATATCTGGTGGGGTTTAGTTCCAGGATCTTCTGTGGATATCAAAATCCATGGATGTTCAAGCCCCATTATATACAATGGTGTAGAAAAATGGTGTTCCTTATATAAAAAGTGAATAATCAAAAGTTTGCTTTTTGGATGTTTAAAAAATATTTGTGAGCTGTGGATGGTTGATTCTGTGGATACAGAATCTGTGGAGAAGAAGGGCCAACTGTATACGCAAGGAAAGTTCTACCAGAGACCTAGGTAAGCTAAATGAGGAGGATCCAGTGCCACTAAACAAGCAAGGTCTAACTACTCCATTTTGAATCAGCAAGCATGCAGGGCTAGTTTAACAGGCAAAGTCAAAACACAAGGAGGAGTGCAGAAACACCTATCAAGAGCCTCAAGATCAGAATCCACACCATTCTCAGTAATACAACTGAGCCAGCTTTTGGGTCTTCTGTGGTTGGACTGCCTGAACCACACCCAGACCTCAGGGGCAGATCAGTTTTGAAAGCAATTGCTTATCCATTGTCTTTCCACTTTGGAAACATAAAAAGAGATGTGCTACGTCAGGCCAAATGTCTAAGTAGCCCCAGCCTCCTTTTCCTAGAATGGGAACAAAATAACCAGACATTTAGTTTAAAAATAACATTAAATAATAAGCCCACAAACAGGACATGCACATAATGTTTCCTTCCACTATATCTGCAGATCTCAGGCAGGAGGTACAGAAAATAAAAGCCACAATTTAATACAATTGGAACACAATGTAAACAAGCCTGACCGATTAAGTAGAATAAAACAAAACAGAACAGGATCAGCCCAAGAACAACACACAAAAGAGTTTTGAAGCTGTTTTTGAAAAACTAGAAGCAAACATAATGTATACTGAAAGCTGCTGAGACATTGCTTTGAGAACTCATACTCTTAGAGATCTTGTAGAAGCCAGTGAGGATCCGAAGTATTTCCAGTAAGCAGAGTTCTGCTTATCAGGTGGAAACCAGTATGCCTTTATCTAAGGGAATCCTTCCAGACAAGGAGTTTACAAGCTGACAGAGGGGATAGAAAGTTCAGCACCAGCTTATCTAGGCTGACCACTTCCTTCATGAGTGCTTGGCCACTTCCCATGCAGCCAATCATGTTGAGCTGCACAGTGAATGCTGATGACGACAGGTCTTCTTGTCACAACCCACAGAAGCAAGAAATTACTATGTCGCCCATCTAAGATGAACCACACAGAAAAGGCATCTCAGAGGAGTTTGGGAAAGGGCTTGGACACATCAGATAATACACTCTATTTTTTTCATGCATTGAAGAATGCACAAAGAATCCTCCTGAAAATCATCATTAATATTTAAAAATGAAAATAAAAGAATGCAAAGCTACAAACAAGCTGGTCTCCTCATATGTTTTGGACTCGAAGTAAGTGCTACTTTTGGTGTCGTTTTCAAATGTATATTTCTTTTCTGTTACTTAAAAAAGAACGAAGGATAGAGATAGTAGCAAGACCTGAAGAAAAAGTAACTCACAATACTAAGGTTATCAACTGAGCTTCCTAACCCTCTTGCACTACAATGAGATATTTAATGTCATGCTTGGCTGCAATATCCACCAAGATGTAAACCTAATATTATGTGAGCATACTATGACATTTCCACCTGCTCACTTAAAGAAAGAAAGAAAGAAAGAAAGAAAGAAAGAAAGAAAGAAAGAAAGAAATCTCCTAATTTCAGCTATGCAGCAAAAGACTGCTTTCACATTGAAAAAAAGTTGTCCAAGATCAAAATATATACCAACCAATCTATTAATCTGATGTTACCTATTATTATGTCAGACATCTTAAATAGATCATGCTGAAAAGCCGTCTCAAAAGAAGGTAAGGGCCTCTGATACATCAGTTAACCAGAACTAGACTAATTTTTTTTTTGCCCCAGCTATTGTAATAAATTAGGACAAGAAAGGTCCCTTGCAGGTTTTTTTTTTTAATGAGCCCCAATCCAGTAGAAGAGCCATGTCATATGCTGGCTGTCAGTAAGTAACCCATGCAGGGGAAATGGAAATTTCTTTCATTGGAAGGGTTGAGAATTCATTGGGATTATTGCAATGTTTGTGGCAGATCTATTCTTTTATCCAGGCCAGGTGTGTTAGAATCCTGATCTAAGCGTAGATAGTCCAGCCCAGGTTTTGGATTAGTTGTCTGGGAAGTAGAGCAGTTAGCCCCCAGCTTTGGACAAGAGAGGAGCCACAGAACAATAAAAGCTGTGTTCTTTAAGCATCTATCCTGTGTGCATTATTACTTTGAAGAATTCCAGGCCTCCAAACAGAAGTGTACATTTTATTGTATCTTATTTTATCTTGCTTGTATTCCATCTTCTGGTTTTTGGTTGTAGGAGTTTGGTGGAGCACACTTTATTCTTTACATGCAGTCTTTTGAAAATGAGGCTTTTTAACACAGTACTCTGCAACCCACTGGAGTTCCACTGGGATCAGACAATATCCCATGATTCAACATATTTTTATACTAGTGCAAGAGTGTTAAGGTTGTCAATATGTAATAGTGAAATATGAGTAGGCTTGCAAACACCTTAAGATTTATAGAAATGCAAATAATCATTGTTTGGTGGCTGGGGGAAGGACTTAGGAAAGAATACCAAAAAACAGTGCCATGAAGACTGAGTTTCTTCATGATCACAGAACACTGACCGCTGAGTAGGAAGAAAAGGAAAAGTAGGGGAGGAGATAGAGTAGGGCACCTAGAATCCTGACCTCGAAAATGGAATATTTTGTTGCAGTCCCATTCATAAGCCCAAAGGTTCTTAAGGCACATCTCACAAACAGTGGATTAACTGATCACTGAAATTATTCTGTGTAAAATACAGATCCCTCCCCTGTCCTTAGCTAAAGTACCTGTATTTTTCACACATAAAAAATGATATTCTGGAATATCCTCCCTTTGGAGGATCCTGCCCTGAGATTTTCAGATAAAGGGTGGAATATAAATATTTTAATAAATAAAGTAATTTTAAAAACCCCCACACAGATGAACATGTTTAGAATGTCCCTAAATCATAACACATAAGTTAGTGTGAGCAATATCACTCTCCAGATATACTGGTCTACACTCTTGGTTGGCCCCAGCCAGCGTAGCCAATGGTGAGGGAGGATGGGAGTTTCAGTCTGAAAATATTGCCCCCCCACTTGACATAGAGTACCTTAACATTAATGGCTTTGTTTTAATTTTTGCATTTAACATATGACACACAATTAAGCTTCACTGAAAGTGTTGTGTGACCATTTCATGCACACCAAGGCTTTGTGTCTTATTTGTACCAGGTAATTCCTTAGCACTGTTTGGAGACCACAGCATGGTTTGCTGCTTCATAAAGAAGGAAAGCATACAAAGAGGTAAGAGGTAGGGGGAGCTGTTAGAAAAGAGCTGAGCTACCCCAGAACTGGGGACTATTTATGTTTACAGTAGTAAGATAAAGGGATGAAGACAGTATACATGAAAGAACACATTAACCTGGCATGCAAAAACGGTCTTTGTCCACCTCTTAGCCTAGGACTAGCATTCCTACACTGTCCTATACATGTGTACTCAGAAGCAGTGCTTAGTAAACTTAGTTTTTTAGAATAAAAATCCCAAAATCTCCAAGCCACCATGGCTAGGCTAGCTAAGGCACTCTGGGTACTGTACTCCTCAAAAGTAACAATTCCAAGCTCTGCTCAGATGCAAGTCCCATGTGGCTTGCTCTTAGGTAAGAGCAATCTCATGTCTATTTTGTATTCCCATAGCCAGCACCACTTATGGCTCTCTTCATGAGCAGTTCTGCATGTTGCTCATTATATGCACAGATACTATATCAGCGACACATAGCAGGAGTGATATGAGAAATGCTTAAATGTGTTTATTGTATGAATACAATCTTAGGGCCTTTCCGCCCTACACTGTTATAGTGCTATTATTCTACTTTCAACCTTCTATGGAATCCTGGGGTTTGCAGTTTAGGGGGGGGTCATTCAGAATTCTCAGCCGCAGAGTTCTGTGGCCTCAGGAAACTACAAAGCCCAGAATTCCACAGGATATTGAATCATAGCACTATAATAGTGGAGGGAGGAAAGGTCCTTAGTCTTTGTATAATTATGCCCAGGGAAACTTGGATTTCTCTTAATTTGAAGGAAAGCTTGCTTGACAAAAGAAGATTTTTAAATAATTCTCCCCAGCTTCTAAACTATGACGTTCACTCAAATCTTTAAAATCCAACTAGCTATCCTCAATATAACTCTAAGTTGTTCTCGTACGGGAAGAAGAACTGGAACACCAAGAGACCTGTGGCAGACAAGGTTTGTACAGTGTGATTGCCTTGCCCCAAATACAGAATTTCAGCAGGGGGTGAGGGGGCAGCATATGACATCTTCTAACTGTAATTCTCCCCTCTGTTTCATCACTTCTTTCATTTTTTCTTTCTTTCTTATCTTCAGAAAATCTGTTAATTAAGGTAATACTGAAAAGCTGCAGAAAGGCTTTGAATTGGCATGGCTAGGAGCCCTTAGTCTGGTACCACCCTTATTGAGCAGGATGTATGCCCACACAGCCATGATGTACCAACACCACTACTTGATACAGGAAAAGCTTGGGGAAAGTGGTTTGAAATCTCAAACCAGCATAACTATACAAATCATGGGTGCTTGCTGATTTGTAAACAGCCTTCTTTGATAAATGACTGAAATTCATGAGGCCTAGACTTTCAAGTCCAGCTGCCAAACAGAAAAAGAAGTCTTCATTATTCCTAATATGCCAGACTTGATATGATAAAGCAAGGTCACTTTCAAATGGGTTTTACATCTGGACTTGGATTTTAGAACAGAGGAAAAGATCTCAGGGTATATGCCTACACAGAGATCGTTCCATAGTATTCTGGGAAGGAAAATTGTTTATTGAATATTAAATATATAGTTCATCTGGTGCTTCACTGTTGGTCTGTTAAACAACAAATTAATTAATAGCTCAAACATCACCTTCATTTCTGTAAGGATATTCACAGTGCTACAGATCTCCTTCCCACAATATGCTTCTGTGCAGTTGTGGATAATGATCCATATAGAGACCACTGTGGAGTGAGTCCCGAGTCCATGGATCATGGATTGCCAGTGCTTCTGCGTAGGAAGAGTGTATAACATATGTGTTGAAGATTCATGTGTAGCAAAAACAGTGCATGCATGTGTGATCTTGAAATGAGCTATGAGCTAAACACAAATTTTTTTCTGCTTGCAGTATGAACACAACCAAAACTGGAGCCTTGCTTTCAGCTATTGTGAGCTGTCAAGTCAACTCCAGCTTATGATGACCCTCTCCTAGCGTTTTCTTGGCAAGATTTATTCAGAGGACATTTGCTACTGCTTTCCTCTGAGGCTGGGAGAATGTGACTTGCCCAAGGTCACCCAGTGGGTTTCTGTGGTTGAGCAGTGATTCAAACCCTGGTCTCCCAGAATCCTTGGCCAACACTCAAAACACTATAGCACATGGACTCTCCTTGCTTTAAGGGAGGGCTCAAAAGAATATGGCCCTCCAGATGTTGAATTGCAACTTCAAGTAGCCCCAGCCAACATAGCTAATGGTGAGGAAAGCCGGGTGTTGCAGCTCAACAACACCTAGAGGACTGTGCAATTCCTATCCTTGCTTTAAGGGGGGAAAGAAAAATGGATTCATCTGGGAAAATGAAAGATGGATGGGGAAGTACTACCTTAAATTAAAATATTTGAAAAGTTTGATCATACAAAATACTGGAAAATCATGCATGTTCATAAACTCGCCTTGTTTCTTTGAAATGATGCCATGGTTTCAATTTTCAGAATGGTCACATGTCAAGAATTACTGATCCTTCTGTTCCTTGAGACTGCCTCAGCAAGCTCCTGCCCCCACTGTTGTGCTTGTTCTCCATCAGATCAGAATCCACTAACAGTGGACTGCAGCTTCAGAGAACTGACAACACTTCCCCACCTACCCAGTTCAACACAAGAACTGTACCTGCAGGAAAACAAGCTGGAAACAATACAGTCAGGAGCATTTGATAACCTTCAGATGCTGAAAGTCATCAATTTATCAAGCAATCCATGGCACTGTGACTGTGGAATTCTATATCTGAAAAACTGGTTAGAAGACCAAATGGAAAGTATGCATGTCAGTGATGTGAGGTGCTTCACTCCTCCTTCACTTCGCAAGAGACCTATATCTGAACTAAAAAGGAATGAACTTCCTTCTTGTTCCACATCCCGAAGACTTTGTTCAGATTTCTTGGTCAATGATGCACCACTCCTCATTTTTGTACTCATTACTATCCTGATCTGTGGTTTCTTACTGACAAGAAGGTCTAAATTTAAAGTGGAGGTTTGCGAGGACAGCACAAAAATCGCAAGCATATTACCTTCAACTTCTTATCATTTGAAAAGAAGAACAGGAGGAGTATCAAACAATAGTGAATATTGTGCTTTAGACTGCCAAACATGAAGAAGGGCAAACAAATTATTTCTGTAGATCATTAAAAAATCAAGTAGTAAGCTGAAAACAGTGGCTATTATTGATTTTTCACTTTAGAGAAAGAACACGCTCTCTGAGCAAAAAGCATAATATGCAACTGTACAGTCAAATCCAAAAAGACTTCATCATCCTCATTTTAATCATTATATTTCTGCTTGATGGTGCTTTAATGCATCTGGTGAAAGCATCACCTACAAGCTGGATTGCTTCTCAGTTCAAAGATCAGGCACATAATTACAGTAGCACACTAGCAGATCAGTACACTTAACTTACAGGTCTTGGCTTATAGGTTCTGGCTGACCTGGTGTCATGAACATCATGGCCTCCATGGGATTGAGTATGTCAAATCCTCCAAGCTTACCTTTCCCTCCAGTCGAGCCCAGAGCAACTCACCTAGGGAGAAGGGTCTTCATTTAATGTTTACAGAGTTCTATGATAGGCAACTAGTAATCCATTAATGAAAGTAGCTGCAGGATGAACTTCTATGATACAAAAGCAAGTGGTGTCAGAAGAACTTCGGTAAGATACTGGTAAGTAATTATCCTAATAAGGCACCCAGAAGTGGATAGCCTGAGAGATTTAGAGTCCCAAGGAGTAAGCAAAATACAAATATTTTGGTTAAAAGAAGGCATCTGAGAAGATAAAAAGAGTGCTTCATATCAGCTACACCTAGGCTTCTTTTTACCTTGCTAACTTGCCTGGCTTTCTCTGTTTATAGAAGGGCTCATTTCCCAGGTCTCTCTAAGTTTCTACCTATAGCTCTCTTAGGCATATTTTCCTAACTCCAGCAGCTCAGAAAGGCCTCAGAAAAGCTGTTATGTGAGGCCTGGGCAACAGCTCTCCATTCATGTGCAATTCAAGTCCAAAGGAAAATCCTGTATACTTTCTGCTGTTCTCTACCCTCCAAGTTCATCCCCTTTAGAGCCAGTCAGTCTTTTATTGGCCTCTTGGCTCCTTCTTCTTGCAGAGGCTTTCACTAAAGCCAGCAGGTCACTCTCATTCACTCGTGAGGTTAAGGAGCTGGGAACATGTGAGGCTGTACCTTTAGCAAATCCTACTGTCCCACATCTGGTTTGTGGTCATAATAACTATATTGATTAACCCATGAACAGGCAGAGCCCAGAAGCTGAACAGATCTAACAATATGTACAAGCCAGAAGGGATTATAGTGTTTCTTTACCACAACAAAATCCAAAATCCACAAGCAGCAGTACCTTTGTGGATTTTGGATTTTGTTGTATTTTGCTGCACAGCCAACATAGCTAGCCCTGAATATATTACATATATCACAGTTACACATGTTCTGAGAATTTCCCATTTAGGCTACTGCAACGAGTCATATGTGAGGCTGCCCTTAAAGCTAAACTTGTTACTACAATATACACCTGATGGAATTTTAACAGGGGCCATTCACTGTGTATTTATTTTGCCAGTGCTTAAACAGTTCTATTGGTTACCAGTTCATTTGGGTTCCAATTCAAGATGTTGGGGCTTACCTATGTTAGGGTTACTCCCAAACCCTCAAAAAACATGTGGGGCCAGATCTAAAATATTAGGTCTGTTACAGGCTACCCTGAGCAGTCTATGCGATGCGATTGCATGTGAGCCCTGAATCAGCTTGGAAAGGTCCCCAATTAGGCCAAAACTACTCCCTGCTCAGGAAGAACGCAGTCAAGAAAGACTAGGACATGGAACAATGGATTCAAGCTACAGAAAAAGAGATTTCACCTAAACATGAGGAAGAAATTCCTTATGGAAAGAACTGTTTAACAGTGAAATATGCCGCTCCATAGTGTGCTGAGGTCAACTCCTTTGGAGCTTTTTAAACAGATTAAACAGATTCTATGAAATAACTTCTTACATGAGCAAAGAGAAAGGCCTCTTATTGTTAAAAGGAAGGGAGTTTATAGGTTAAGGTAACAATGACCTCATAAAGCATTCCACGCATGTGCAAGAATCATTACTTTCTCAGGGCCAAAATTTTGATACATGATTGTTAATAAAGTAACTTCTGCTTAACAATCAACAATAAACCCTGAATCACACATGTATTTGCTCAGCAGCAAAGTATAAGAAATATTGTTACAGAGAATAACAGAGCACTGGGAACTGATGCTGAGAATCTAGGCATTTACTTTGCTAATTAATGTCAGCATAATTTTAAGTAGGACAAGGGGCTGACAAAAGGAACAAGTTTAAAGTTGGCTAGAATTCAAAATGGAGGAAATTTAGTTAAGCAAATGCAGATAGATGCAGAAGCCATTTCTGCACCATACCGTGACCCCGCATGTCCCAGCATCATCCCAGCAGTGCTACTGCCGGGACTGGAGTGGGACCCAAATGCTCCGCTCTGCACCTGGCTGGCTGCTGGTAGATGGGTAGCATTTAGGATTGTCAGAGAAGGTTGGATCAAATCTCTAGAAAATACTTTCTAAAGTTAGTGTAAATGTCATGTTGCTTTAGCTGTTAAGTGCACCTGTAGAAAGGAATGTGACTCAACCTGAGCTTGTGCTGAGTCAGGCTGATGAGCACCAGGTGCAGACAATACAAGGGTTGGCCAGAATTGGCTAGGTGTCTGTATAAAGGTAGCACAATCCCAGCCAACACTGTACACATTGCTTGAAGTGTGTGTCTGCTGGGGGCTCTACTGGAGAGAGCAAGCTTGATATGCTGGATCGCCATCTGGACTTTGTAAATATTATATATATGTCGTAACAAAGAATAAAGAGCCTCCATATTGGAAGATTGCAACTTGGAGTTGGTGAGTGTTACTGGCTTAGTGCTTGTGCTGCTAAGGGTGTTCTCTGCTGCTAGGCATGCTTCCATAGCTGTGCGTAGCTGTCTCTGCTAATCTATAAGGAGTTTTTCCTTGACTGGCTATTTTGCCTTTCCCCCCTTTTGTTTTTGGGGGACAAGGATATGCTCCTATTTTCTGCACTGCAGCCGGCCTCTTCCTGTGCTGCACTGAGGAAGAAAGTGCTTGATAGCGCTTCTGCCCTTCCCACACAGTTGTTGGCGATGTGATCGTTGCGCAAAGGAAGGCCATTACCGGATGTTTTCTGGTAAGGGTATACCATGTGATCACAACGGCTGGGGAACAACAGGAGCACTGTAGTCCAAAGAATAACAATTTTTCCAAGCTCTGGGTGAAAAACTTGTTACAACAATAAACAGTAATACAGCCAGAAAATGTACATTTGAAAACATCACATGACCTTATCCTTCATTTCCAATAAGTATTTTTTTTTTATTTATGAATTACTTTTCCTTCAATGTGTTCAGTACAACAGCAGTTCTTGATCTGTGGTCCGCAGAGCCCCAAGAAGTCCTTGAAGGCCTGAAGAAATGTTATGATCTTTTACAATTGAAATTAAAATTAACAAGCAATATCAGGACATAGTTTGTTGTTCAGATATTATTATTGTTGTTGTTATTGTTATTGTTATTAATCTGTATGGAATTATTTCAATGGAAATATTGCAATAGGAATGTATGTATTTATCTATTAGTCCCTTCTCTCCAATTTGAAGATTTTTAATAACAACTTTAAATATTTGATGCACTTTAGGATTTAAAATCTTAAGTTACATTGTGGTGGTCCACAGCAACAAAAGATATTTAAACAGGATCCATGCTAAAGAAAATGTTAAGAACTGCTGCAATACAGTGTATGTGGCACCTTGAATATGGGTCTCTCAAATCCCAGTCTAACACTGTAACCACTCAGCTATATGTTACCCACTACACTATTGGCAGCCAAAATGCTAAAAAGCAAGTTCCAGAAGCCTTTAGTAGGAAGGCTGAAACTGTCCCTCCCTCAGATTTCAGATTATGATCAGATGTCTAAGCTGCTAATGTTTAGTAACCAATCTTAATGAGAATCTCAGAAAAATCAATCAAATGCTATCAAATATGTCAGGATAATAACAGACTGACATCTCTGCATGCTAAGTACAAATAGGATTACCTTCTTAGCTCTTTTAAACTTTTTTCACACACACCCAACAAAACAGCATGCTCTACATATCTTTTATATTGCATTGCTGCTCTTTTTTTCAGAAATTTTGGTAGATTTCCTAATCAAGCACAATACTAGAGCATGCATTTTTAGCATATATTCAACTATAGGTTTTATGGCTAGCCCAAATTTAAGCTACGTGAACAACTTATAACGAAATAAAGATCTTTCTGCAGTCTTTAACATGTAAGGTACAATCCAGCTAAAGTTCAATAATTGTTATGTCCCACAGATTTCAAATGGATATATGTAAGCATTTGTTTAGTTCATCCATTGGACAAAATGAGATTTTTAAATTATTGAACTTTGGATTGCATCCTTACTCTTTGAACCAAATTGTTTCTTGCTCATGTTTAGTGTGAGGTTATACCACATGGCTGATGCCTGTTTCTGGGAGATTTACCACATTGTTTAGGCTTACATGCATGAAATTTTATATATTTGTGTTCTGTATTGTATTTTGACAGTCAAAAGACTATAGGCTCTTCAGATACTTAGAAGGTACACACTTTATTGTTCTGCAGTTTCTTCCCTGTCCAGAGCCATAGAGCAACTTTTCTAGCTTTCTCAGACACACAACTTGAAAATCTGGAGTAGATTATTTATCCCCAGTCCAGGACATTCCAGCAACGCTGGCCTAGATCAAGGAATGGATCAGCTGTGAACAATATACTCTGTTCAATCATCGCATGCCCACCAACTGACCTGACTTGGCTGGGATAGTCCTGATTAATCTTCTATCATCCCATTATCCCAGCTGCTTTTAAAAGGTCCCAGTTTCTCTCTCCTCCTCCCACTTTCCCTTGTTGCCTTTGTCTTACTTCAAAGTGCAAAAGTAGTTTGCACTAAATCAATTCAGCAAGCAGGGAAAGGAAGGGGGGCAGAATCTTGGCTTTCCCAGGAGGGCCAGGTAAAATAAACTGCTTCAGTTTCTCTTAGTTTGTTCTTTCTCATTAATAACTTTTTGTTACATTGACCTCATGCTGATATTGTGTGGTCACACATGTCCCAGTTTTCATTTGTGAAATGTTGGAGGGCAGGCCATTATATCCATCTGTGGACATCTGATGGCCTTGGAGATGAGATTATTACACCAGTGGTTCACATAAAACCTGAATGGAATTTGGCAAGTTGATTTTATAACCAAGGGAATACCAAGGGTAACTGAGGATGCTATCAGCTATGCAGCAAATGTTGGTGAGTTTCTTTTCCCACCTGCTTCTAGCAGTAACAGCAGCCTCCCTCAATACTGGTTCTCCTGAGAGATGTGCTGGTTGAGGATGATGAAACCTGCAGTCTAACAAATCTGAAGGTTGTGAGGAAGTCTCAGTTACAGTAGAACATGCTGCACTTTCTTGCACTTCATGCTCTCTGCTTGTGCCTACTCAAGTCTGGAAAGGATTCTCCAATCACTTAGCATTTATTTTTCATAATGACAGTTCTCAGTGAGACATGGCTCCCAAGAAGCCTAGCCAGGTGCTGAGGAGCTGCTGACTGAGCCACAAAATAGAAGAATGAAAATGGATGAGGCTCTCAGAAGACAGAAAGTGAGAGGAAAGGATTAGAAGTAAAGCCAGAGCCAAGAAAAGCCAGAGCTCATGTTAGCTTGTTGAAATTGTAGTCCAAAAAAGTCACTTTCAAAATCTGCAAGGGACAATCACAGTTTCCCAAGGCAATAGAATCATACAGAGTATTTGCATTAGAATTTATTATTTATTTGGTATAAAATTGTGGGTAGCATTGTGAATCATCTGGCACCCTTTTGGTGGATTGGACTATAATTCCAAGCATTCTTATGTAACATGTTCAACAAACAGGAAGTCTGGAAGAATATGGAAACTGTAGTCCAACGCATATGGAAGGTACCAGGTGGAGGGACAGAGGAAGGCAAAGCACTATATATCCTCATCCTGTGTGTCTTGCATCCCTGCACGTCATGATTTTGGACTAAGTTAAGTTCATTCCACTTGGACCAGAGAGGATCTGGCTTCTCCTCTGGATTTTATTATAGACCAGTGAAAGGTTAATCATGTGCACCAAAGAAATTACAGAAAAGTGCTGGAAGTTTTCTAGTACACAGGCTTTTTTCTAAGCCTGCCTCTCCTGACTATCCCAGAAACTAAAGGGCCAATAGCAGGGAGACACTTTTCCCTGATTTACCTTGCAAAATATCTCATTTTGCATTGCCATACAGTGCATCTGAGAAAGTGACAGAAATAGCTTTACTAAGACAGTGACTGAGGAGGCACTGGCATTATCCCTGAGTTACAATGGCATTGTGGACAGAACCAGAGTTGACAAAATTTATGTAACTACAAAATTTCAAAATCAAGTGATGCGAAGCAGTATTTTCTGTGTCATGTTGCAAAATGAGTGCTGGATGCAGTTAGCCATACAGCACAGTTAGGTCCAAAGTAGCCAGTGTCTTCATAGCTGTTACCTCCTTGGTCACAACAATAGGTGCACTGTTAGGTTATGAGGACTGAAAGTTATCGGTAGTCATTTTGATTTTATCTATCTTTTTCTCATCTATTTCTTTTAAAAAATCCATTTCCTTTAAATAACAGACTTGTTCTTGATTAAAGTCCAGACTGCCAACTGTACAAAAACCTATTTCCTGCTGCCTGTTTTAGTTTCCTATTGCACAAAATGTGTCCAGATGCACATTAGAATAATAACTTCTACTATACATTGGCATAGAGAAGGTTCTTGTAGCACCTTCAAATCTAACTGAGGAATAGAAGTTTACCGTATAAGCTTTTGCAGACTCATTTACATGTGATAATGTAGAATAAGATGCCTATAAATGCAAATGCATATACATTTATTTGATGTGAGTTCCAAATTCAAAGTCTGAACCACTGTTTAAGGATATCTGGGAAGAAAGCCTTCATTTTGTTATTGCATGAAAGTCAGCTGCAGTGGTCATTATAGGACAAACTGGCATAGTGGTGGTGCTTAGTCTCTTGGGGGCTGTACATGTTCTACAGTGCAGTGGTACACATGACTGCTCAGAAGCAAAAGCTGGCTCTTTTTGCAAGGTAAGTATGTATGAAATAGGACTGCTGCCTTTCTGCATTTTTTCGTTGACCTACAGAGATTTACAAGAAAAGAGCCTGATAATTTCTGCCTGAAGCAATTCTGACCTTTACTGCTATCACATCTGATACTGAAATTTGTCCATTCCATCAGTAACTACTCAAAAAAGGCAGTCTCAAGATGGTTCTGGGAACATTTTGCACTTCAAGCCATCTTTTCTAATGGAATTATTATAGGTTAAAACAATTCAATGATACTTTTAAAAGCAGTGGGATTTTAATCCCATTTAGCTAAAGGTCCTTTTAAAAAAAACATCATTGATTCAATCTTCTCAAAGTCAATTTAACCGGGTGCCTGTTATCCGTCAGTTTCACCTTTGTTCCTTAAATATTCCTCTCTTTAGGCAACTACTTGCATGGACAACTACTCAAAGCAGAAAGAAGCCATTCAAAAGTAAAATGCTGAGACAGGACTGAATTATTTTTAAGATTAAAAGGCACTGGGGATGCAAAGCAAAACCTTTTACTGCAGACCAGATGTGAAGTGCTGTAAGCTGAAGAGGCACCGAACATAGCTAACTTCACCTGAAGCAAACACAAGGCAGTCAATTCCTACTAAAGGGAGATGGGTACCAGTTTTCTCCTTCTAGCCTCCTTCATACGACTGAATACTAAAATTCTAATCAGCTCTAACAAACTCTGCCTCAGTGGACGGGAGATGGTAAGAGCAGACAAGTGGCATCAACTACTACAATATTCTAGTGTCCTTTTCAGGGCACAGCTTGGGAATGTTACTTTTCATTACCACAACTCCCAGTTTGGCCAGTGAGCTGGGCTGTCTTCCAGAATATGCCATTCCAGTCATCCCCAGCTCTGGTTTTTCACCTGCTCCAAACACCCTACCTGCCATTAGCCAGTATTCATGTTTCTCCCTCAATGAGCTGCTTTGGAGAGTGTTCTTTCTTTAGGGAAGAGGTGCACAAAGTATAAACCCCTGGGATCAGTTTTGTGAACCCAGGGGTCAAAAATGCCCTCTAGGAGATGTGGGAGAACTTTCACTACTTTGTTGCCCCTCCCCCCGGGCATTTTTAGGCCCAGAAGAGACCTGGCCCAAAAAAAAAAACCAGCCCATGACAAAAATACTTCCACATCCCCTAAGGGACAATTTTTTTTGGTGTGGCCCCTAAGGGCTCCGAGCCTTTCGCTGTTGCCCTTCCCTCCCCAACTTGGTGGCCGTTGTTCTTTTCCCAAATACTTCCTCTTTAGCTGCAGATTTTGAACTTCCTCCGAGCCTCTTAACACATCCCTTTTGTATAAGGCTATGTAAATATCCACAATGAGAGAACAAAGTTTTCTATCAGTATATATCATATGGAGTATTTATTGTTGTCATTGCCCATGCACTCCCAAAATCCTCCAGTCAGCATGGTCACTGGCTCCTATTCACCACCCTACCACAACTCTCATCGTATTATCAGGCTATTCTCCATAACCTAGGCAGCCCATCCTTCCTACAAGATAGCCCCGTAAGGCCTGGTTAAAGCTTTAGCAGTCAGATCTAGAGCTATGTAATTTAAATTTGATGAAAGGAAAACTTGTTTGCTAAAAATTGGCAGGTCACTTGCATTTCTCATCACTGCCTGGTTAGGCTAAACATTATTTGTCAAATGTAAGAGCTCTGGGAGCATTAATGGAGCTAATGGAGTCAAAGTGTGACATTATTCAGTTATTCAGACTAAGGTGCCCTTACATTTCTTATAGTGCTCTTGTTCTAAATCTGAGCAGCTTGGACTGCGACTTGGAAGTCAGCTGTACATAAAGCTCTGCAGTGCCATTCCCTGTTTACTAGAGTAAGTGGGGATGAAAGCACATCTTTTCTGAAATTGGCTTCTCTCAGAAAATAATCAGTAGTTTGAAAAAGGGAGGGGAGGATAGAGAGCAGTAAATGGATGAATTTGGATGGTACTTGAATTTCTAGGAGCACAAAGGTAGAAGAAGAAAACTAAAACCAAGACAGAATACAGAACAGTATCTTATTGTCTTATTATTGAACTAAGTTGTGGAATGTGGAGGTGAGGATTCATTCATGTTTCCTGTGCAAGATGCGTTGACCTCAAGTCATCAGTGGCTGCAAGAACTCTATGGTCTCACAGCAATGTCAGGCCAAAAATATATGTGTTAATATCATGACCAGGACTTGCAAACAGTACAGCTCATCCCTGCCTTGAAAAGGTCCCAAACCACTAACATCAGATTGAGGGTGAACCCTTCTTTAATTTTGGAGGGGAGACTATAGGGCTGGATTTACTACTGCAGTCTACATTCATCATCATGCAGTGCAGTTCAACCATGTTAGGTTCTCCTGTCAGTGCTCTTTCCACCAGACTTGGACCAACACATTGGCCTCTTTTATCCCTGAAATTCCCTTGGCTTAATTTCACTGAGTCCAAATGAACATGTTGTTGTGTTCAGTAGTATTAAAATCAAATCAAAGACAACAGAACTGAACAATAAGAGACTCAAGGCATAAATGAACAGGAGTGTATTTCACAGAATCATAGAGTTGGAAGAGACCACAGGGGCCATTCAGTCCACCCTCCTGCTATGCAGGAACCCACATCAAAGCACTCCCAACAGAAGGCCCCTCTGCTTAAAAACCTCCAAAGAAGGAGACTCCACCACACTCCAAGGCAGCATATTTCACTGCTGGACAGCTCTGACTGTCAGGAAGGTTCTCTTCATGAGGTTCAAGTGGAATCTCTTTTCCTGCAGCTTGAATCCATTGCTCCTTGTCTTAGTCTCTGGAGCAGCAGAAAACAAGCCCACTTCTTCTTCAACATGACATCCCTTCAAATATTTAAACATGGCTATCATGTCCCCTCTTAGGCCTTTTCCGCATTTTATTTTTGAAATGGGTCGGTGCATCCTCCAGCAAGGACATCCGCATTTGGGGCCGAGCTGGGTTCGGACTACTTACTGTTTGTCCGGACTTCAGCCCGCTCCGGAATGCCCAGAACTGCTGGCCACCCATGCTATTGAAAGACCGATTAAAACAGGACTTTCAATATTGCAGTGCACTCCAGTCCGTAGCTCTATAAAGTATAGATCTACAGGCGCGCTCTGGTGTGAGTCTGCAGATCTTCTGGGGGCGGACTTCCGGCTGGAGAGCTTCTCCGATTGGTGGATAGTCTCTGCCAATCAGAAGCCTCCATTTTCGTCTCCGGAGAGTGTGTACAGTAGGCACACACAGCTCTGGACCGTCGTGGATCATCAGAAGGAGTGTGCCAAGTCCAGTGAGTAACGGACTGCCCCATTTCCCCTCCAAAGTGCGGAAAAGCCCTTAATCTTCTTTTCTGCAGACTAAACATACCCAGCTCCCTAAGGCGTTCTTCATAGGGCATGGCTTCCAGACCCTTCATCGCTTTGGTCACCCTCCTCTGGACACGGTTCAGCTTGTCACTATCCTTCTTGAAATGAGGTGCCCAAAACTGGACACAGTATTCCAGATGAGGTCTAACCAAAGCAGAATAGAGTGGTACCATTACCTCCCTTGATCTAGACACCATACTCCTATTGATGCAACCAAGAATCATGTTGGCTTTCTTGGGTTATTTAGAGTTATTTGGGTTATTTAGAGTTAGTTGAATTTATTTGTTTTTAATTTTTTAACCTTATCACCAAAGGCTCAAGGCAGTTTTAAAAAATTTGAAATGAGAATGGACAAAATAATACCAAGAAAACATTGTATGTATAAAAAGCAGCAGGTGAACAGGAATAACCAAAATTCATATTTACAAAAAAAATAAGTTGTTCAGAATATTTGAATAGCCTCCAACTGTCCAATTTCCCAGGGATAATCCTGATTAATCCTTTGTCATCCCACTTTTCCTGCTATTTTTAAAATGTTCCAGTTTCTCTTTCTTTCTCCTACCTTTCTCCTTTGTTCTCAGATCACTTGAATGCTGCATGCTGAAATCAACATGGAAAGATAATTTGCACTAACTTAATTCAGCAAGGGGGACAGAAGAGAAGAGGCAGGATCTTGCCCTTCCTAGTAGGATCAGGCAAAAGCAAACTGCTACAGCCTCTCTTAGTTTGTCTGTTATCCAGCATTAATAACTTTTGCCATTTGGATCACACTCTGATGTTGCTTGGCCATGTATGTCCTGATTTTCATCTCTTACATGTTGGTAGATATGATTTTTCAGTTTTCTCTAATATGTAACACTCTCAATGTAACACACATACTGAAGATCTAAAATATGCCTCTTAATTTTAAGCATGGAGTGAAACTGCAGTCTTTGAGATATTCCTAATTAAACAGCAGATTTTTACCCTAAGGGGAAATTTAGATGATTTACAATATGAGATGGCTATGAGGCCGCATCTGATTTCATCATATTGTTAAAACCATTTGGAGGCCTGGGGCCTCCTCCTGCTGTTAAAAGTGAGTAGGAAATTTACATTAGATTGTATCCTCGCCTTCAGGCAAATGAATTATATTCCAGCTGGCATCACAATAGCTGAAAATTTCAGCTTCCATCTTTAATTTAAATCTCAGTTAACCAAAATGAGATGCCATCAATAGTCACATCTACCTACTGGAAAGAGGCCCACTTCTCTTTGTCTACAACAACCACCGACATGTTGCTACCGGAGCAAAGTAAAACAAGTAAAATTGCCATTGAGATAGTGTGCTGCAAGCTTTGTACAGAAAAAAGACTCCCTTTCTCCAGCTCAGTTTCCCATTTTTTCCCCTCAGGAGTAAAATGCAGACCTGGAAACTGTTCAAGTATTTCTGAATAAAAAGTTAATTAGGGAATTATATGGGACATAAATTCTAGATGAATGTAGTCTACTAGTAGTCCATCAGCCTTCTTGACTAGATCATTCTAAGCTTGTTGGAAATAGGTTTCCAAGCAACCAGTGATCATTTGTTGAACAGAATTTGGCAAATGAAGTTAAACAGGTTCACTTTCAGTTTGCAACCTGAAATTCACAGAAGTTGTGGAATCAACTTTTTCATTCAGGATAAGATAAAAATGACTATACTCATCCAGAAAAAGTCAGAAACGGCCACAGTACTCCATATAAACAAGGGCCACCAATGGCACTACCTTTCCACAATGGTTGGATTGCATGCTCCTGTGAGGCGAGAAGCAATGCTGATGGCATCAGTGCTGCTGGCAGGGTCTCCCATGTCAGACAGGCTTTTGCTGAGAAGCCAGACTCATTGTGCCAAACAGCCACTGGGCGGCAGCAGAAGTGGGGGTGACCCTAGAAGAGGATCTCTGAGACAATGGCAAAGGCACCATAGCTAATCCTTAGTACTGCACAGAAGGAGGCACAGTAAACCCCTTTTGAATGTGTTTTACTGTGAAAATCCTATGATGAGACAATCCAAAATGAAACAAAAAAATGTGCCAAAAGATGGAAACTCCCAGGTTAGATGGCACTCAGTGGCCTACTGGGCACCTATGAAGGAAGTGGACAAGATCCTGAAGTGTCAAGATATTTCACTGAACACTAAAGTTAGGATTGTACATGCCAGTTTCTATGTACGGTTATGAAAGCTAGACAGTGAAGAAAGTAATGGGAAGAAAATCAATTAATTTGTAATGTAGGGCCTGAGAAGAGTTCTGTGGATATATGGGCTGCTAAAAAGACAAATGAATGGGTCCTAGAACAAATCAAGTTTGAACTCTTCCTAGAAGTCAAGATGACTAACGTGGGACTGTTGTACTTTGGACATTGAATAAGAAGACATGATCCACTAGAAAAGACAGTACAGTAGGACCCCCGTGTCTGTGGATTCATGATCTGCAGATTCAGTTATTTGTGGTTGCCTGGGACTGGCTGGGGATGGGCAGCAGGAGCTGGCAAGGAGCACGATTCTGCACTCCCCACTGTTTTCCCACCAGCTGCCACCGCGATCAGGCCCAGGGCTGCCAGCTGGAGGTGGGAAAACAGCTCTGCCGCTGCAATCAGGCCCGGAATCGCACTCCTCGCTGTTTTCCCATCTCCAGCAGCTGACCCCGAGGCCTGATCACTGTGGCGGCCAGCAGGAAAACAGCGGCGAGCATGAGATTCCATGCTCCCCCCTGTTTTCCCACCCACCACCGCTGCGATCAGGCCCAGGGTAGGCAGCGGGACAGGGCATTTGGTACTATCTGCAGATTTCAGTATCCTCAGGGGGAACTGGAACCAATCGCCCCAGATACGGGGTCCTACTGTAATGCTTGGGAAGGTAGAAAGCAGTAGGAAAAGAGAAAAATCGCATTACAGGTGGATAGACTCAGCCCTGAGTCTGTAAGAGTAGAGCGGCGTTTTTAATAGTGGGATTAATTGGAAGTCTCTCATCCATAGGATCACCATAAGTCAAACTCAACTTGACAGCAGTTAATAAGAAAGTATTCTGTTAGTGAGTTACAATGGAATCACTACAACTGGAACTATTCTAACTCACTTTTTTGTTGTTGTTGTTGTTGCTGAGGCTGGAACTCTGGACTGATCGCACAATGACCAAAATCTCCCCCACTCCTTCCCACTTTATCTCTGCTGCAGCCTCTTCAACATAGACATTTACCCAAGCATTTACCATAGCTAGTTTCCTATAGCTGCAATTCCATCTCTCTCTGGGATCCCTGGAGTACCCCAGGTGGTCCAAAAGGATGCATGTTGCTGTGTATCCAGCTACACAAAAATAGCTGAACACTTCTCTGCCGCTTCCCCTGTTTTGGGAACAGGGCTGCAGCAGAACAAAGTGGGGTTAGGGGTTTGGAAAGGAGACGCACCATATTTATACATATGCAATGCATCTCCCGGTCAGGATGACAGCCAGTGTCTCATTAAAGACAAACAAACAAGACAAAGTGAAACAACAATCTCCATAACAAGCTAGGCCACAGGATGCATACCATAACAGTGTAACCTCTTCTATATTTATTCAGAAATAAACCCACTGAGTGCAAGGAGGATTATTAGGAAGTAAGTAAATCTAGGAAGTAAGTAAATCTAGTAAATAAATTGAGTCCCCTCGGGGAGAAAAGCAGGATAGAAATAAGGATAGTAATAAGAACAACAACAACAACAAATCTAGAATTGTTCTTTACCGTACCATTGTGTATGTATTTCTTCAAAAGTTAACCCTAATGTGTTCAGTGGGGCTTCTTTCTTCTCAGTTAAGTGCACACAGGAATACAGTGTTAAAAAACTATAATGAACTATTAGCCTAACTCCTCAAGGCTAGACTTGAGGCCATTTCTGCACTAGCCTGTTATAGTGCTATTATTCCACTTTCAACATCCTATGGAATCCTGGGGTTTGCAGTTTCAGGAGGGACCTTTGAGGACCCTCCCTAAACTGCAAACTCCAGGATTCCACAGAATTTTGAA